>JAPMLY010003537.1:0-15954 GCA_026401115.1 Tetraselmis chui | reverse complement strand
GGGGCTGAGGGAGATTTGTATGCTGGTGGTGATGGTGGGGGAGTTGGAGGGGTGTGAGCGAAAGTATGAGCCATCCGGGAACTTTTTCAGGGTTGTGTAGTGATAGAGGCTGGGGGGGTGTTGGGGGGGGGGGGTGGTTGTGGGTGTGTTGTGTGTGAGGTATTCGGTGGCTGTTTGGGACAGGAGGGTGTGTAGCCAGTGTGATGGGGGAATAGTGCCGTCGGGATGTATGCTTGGGAGGGAGAGAGAGTGGCGGGACTGTATCAGGACTGTGGTGAGGCATGTGTCAGCCCATGAGATGCCGGGAACAAGGCCAGAGACGGGGGGGGGTGTGATGGTGATGGTGTGAAGGTGATTGTCAGGGGGTACGGTTCCAGGGGGTGTGAATGAAAAAATGGGATGGGATACAGGACCGGATTGTGAATGAATGGGATTCTTGGGCAGGTGGAGGATATTCACCCAGAATGAGGAGGGGTCGGCCTCGATCGGGGTTGGGGTGTCCAGCGGTTGGATGGCGTCCGCGAATTGAAGGATGAACTGCGCTTGTTCGGGGAGGTCCTCTAGTCTGCATTGTGGGTGAGTCGAGGGGGCTGATCCGGTTGAGGTGAGAGCCGCTGTGAGGTCGGAAGTGAGGAGGTCCTGTAGGAGGGCGATCACCTCTTGGCCGGTGATACCGGAGAACAGGGGGGATCGGATTTTCACACGACGACCTGAGACTGCAGGAGCTGAGGCGTCGCGGAGGAAGCGAATTTTCTGCTGACTCAGTTGTCGCAATAGTGAAGGGGAGGAGGTGAGAGAGGGAGGCACTGGACCGGCCGAATTAAATTCACGCTGGTGTGAAGTTAACTGGTACAGGAGTCCTACCGTTATACAGGAGGTGGGGATAGCCAGGCAGACCTCCTGGAAGCCCGAATGGAGTTCGACCGGTAGGGGGGTGTGATCGTCGCATTTCGGGGCTGTTGGGTGGTGTGTGCGAGAGGAGTTCGCTGACCAGCGCGTGTGGTGGACGAGTTCCTTGCCGATTATATTTTTGATGCGGTTGGGGAGATCGGTGAGGTCGTTGACGCATTCGAGGAGCCAGCGACGGGCCACCGAGCAAGCGGATGTGATCGGGTCGGGGTGCGGCGGGTCCGGCATGAAGACTCCATGGAGCCAGAAGCGGGCTATGTGAGGGGGGGTGGTGGAGTACTGGCCTGTAAGGAGGAGCGTGTCGATCGTTCTGGTGGAGAAGTCGTCGGCCTGTCCGGGGTTGTCAGTTGACCGCGGGATGGACAGGACAAGGGGGGTTTGGAGTCCGCGACGGAGTGGGAGGGGGTCCATAGGTGTTCCCAGTATCTGTTGGGGGTGGGGAAGTTGAGAGGTCGAGAGGAACGGGGTCAAGGGGTGACCCGCGAGTTTGTTCCTGGGGTGGTATAAGTCCGTGAAGCGGCCGTGGAGCGGGGGATCCCTCACGAGCACCTGTTTGTAGGTGGGGGGGGGGGTGGGGTTTGAAGACATGGTAGTCGAGCAGGATGTCGAGTGTGGAGGATAAGTAGTTGATGTGTGTGTGGCTTTTGGAGTCGAAGTTTGAGAGTAGTGCGCGTGTTGGCAGCACGCGACCAGGCCTGATGGGACCTGGGTTTGATGGATGTTGGCGGCGGACAGTGACGTCCGGACGCTCGGAGGGGCGCGATAGAGCGCGCCGGCCTCTGGGAGAGAAGTGTTTTGTAAGCGATGTGTATCGCGAGGGTTCCGCAGTACTTTGACGGGTACATGTGTGGTTTTCGAAGTGGATGGCGCGATAGCTGTCGGGGGGATGAAATTCAAATCCCTGGAAGCTGCGCCTTTGAGTGTGTACCGTCTGGTGTCGCTACGGATCCACTGACCATTTTGAGCTAGGCTCGGGTGGGGAGAGGTGAATGGTACTCGCTGCTCAGCGGCCCTGTCCACCAGTCTTGCGCTCGATGGGAGGCCAGGCCCAGAGCGAAGACGATCGGCGTTGCTCATTCGAGCTACCGACCCATCCCCGTTTTTTGAGGTTCAGTAGTACTTTAGTAGTACTTTGGATCTTTTTACTGTCTTTAGTGACGGTAGGATTCGTCGTCCTGTACGGGTACCTATAGTGGGCGAGGCGGCCCAAACCTATGAGGAGAGAGGCAGAGAATGTGCATGAGAGAGAGAAAGGGAGAGAGAATGTGTACACCAACCAATTAACAAAAGGCTAATCTTTTTATTGACATCAATCAATGACGGAATGTAGAGATATTTTGTATTGTCATATTCAAGAAACATCTTTGATATTGATATCAATCTCGAAATTCTTACAAGAAAAAGCAGTGGAGGCCACCAGCAAAAAGAAGATAAGAGGAAAAAAACCTAAGCCCGAGGAACATGAAGGCATGCCACATCGTCAGCACTCATGCAAAGCGTCTCGCAGATAGGAACCCAAAGTACCATAAAGAGCCGCAGAAAGACGTTGCATGAATTCACGTCGCACATCCCCCCAAAAACGCCGAAAAAGGAACAAAAGTAGTTCGACGAACGAAGTGTTGCATACGGACATAATTGCCATAGCGCAAGGAGCGAGAGTCAACAACACCCATGCCAAGCACGCGACGAACTGCCACCAAAACAGCAAGGCGATCAACCTTGATATTGATATCAAGGTTGTTCCGATTCAAGGTTTCCATGAGATTATTTCAACAATAATGGCATGCTACTCGCTAGTTTAAAAAGGGCACTACCATAACTTTTTGAATTCAACTACCATGTGATTCATGTCCCTTTCATGACCTTACACAAGACCACATGATGTACTAATCTGATCTCGCGCACTCCGCACGCCAATTTTGGAGTAAACCTTTTCTATTCCTTTCTTGCCCCGCACACTTGCAATTCTCGTGCGCATTCCGCACGCCCCGGCTGCGCCGTGCTCGGGCATGTGTTGCACGTCGTACCTCGCCCGGTTGCGCCGTGCTCGGGCTGGTGCTGCACGCCGTACCTCGGTCGACTGCCGCGTGCTCGGGCATGTGATGTACGCCGCACCTCGGTCGACTTTCATACGCATGCGTTGCAACGCCGGCGGACCGTCATGCGCATGCGTTACCGCCACGCACTGCCGACAATTAGTACATGTACTACCGGCGCCTTGCTCGGGCTGGTGATGCACGCGGCACCGCGGTCGACTTCCGCGTGCTCGGGCTTGTGTTGCACGCTAGGCCCCGGTCGGCTGCGCCGTTCTCGGGCTCGTGTTGCACGCCGCACCTCGGTCGACTACCGCGTGCTCGGGCAGGTGTTGCACGCGGCATCCCAGTCGGCTTCGCCGTTCTCGGGTTGGTGTTGCACGCCGCACCTCACTCGACTGCCGCGTGCTCGAGCTGGTGTTGCACGCGGCACCTCGCTCGATAGCCGCGTTGATAGATCTTGTAGATATGTAAGCAAATGCAATGGTTGTTAGCAAAAACGAGAGATATGTTGATAGCATGAAATAATGTTAAATCAGTTGTTGGTCCTTCCGATGTCTAATAAACGGTCGACTTGGCTGGGGGTTCGCTGGATACCATCGTCTCGTGATGTAACGTGTTGTTTTGGGCCGTAGTTGGGCTGGTTGTTGTCGTGGCATATTATGCATTGTACGAGAGTAAATCACGAATGTTGAGCATAGGGTATATGGTTGATGTACTAAGGCCGGTGTCACAGTTACTAATGATGTGTTTGATGTATTGGCTGGTACGGAGGTGCATGATTGGTATTATTGGTTAGGTCTTGATGTAGACCTTACATTCCTATCATTGGTTACAAGAAGAAGCAGATGAGCACGGACCTAACATTCCTACCCGCCCAAAAAGGTGAGAGTCGTTAATGTGCACATTAACGACTTTCACCTTTTTGAACATTTTTTGCGACTTTCACCATTTGTACATTGCTAAATGGCGTTTTTTTTCTAATAATGAAGTCTTCCTTGTATACACTCCTCCACAAAATTCCGGACATGCATTATGTTAAGCATAAGCTAATCAAGAACACGCTCCCCTCTCACCACGTCAAGCACGACGATACCCGAGTACCACTCAATTGTAGGAGAGCCGAGAAGCAAGCACTAAGCCGCCATCCGGGGTTGTTAGACCTCATCTTAAAGCGGGTGTTGTCGGTTGAATTTGTCGAGTTAAACCCATAAATTCCCGGGAAACTACTCACGTCATTCTGAGCGCCACGCTTGGGCATTGCTCAAGCGCTCATACCAAGCTGCATATTACTCTGTGTTCCACATAACCGGTTTTTTGGGGGCTTTTTGGAGGGGGTTTGGAGGCGTGGGTGCCGTATTCATTGCGCGAGGTTTGGTTTGCGGGTGTGTGAATAGAGCACAGAACTTCACGCCGCAGGCACGGGTGGTGTTTTGGAAAGCAAGCGAGCAAAAACGCACATGGCGCAGCTTTGGATAAACACTGCACGCTGTAAACATGCGAGGGCGATTGGCTTAGGGGAGGGGCGAGGTCCAACTTGGCCGTTAGGGACGCATCACGTTGACGGTGTTGTTTGGAATGCTTGGGTATGTACTTGTGCCAACCGCACCCGCCCCACGCGTGGCACGCGTCGGTAATTAGGCTCGGATGTCAATAGGAATGAAGAATTGGTAAACATATATCGACAAACCCCGCACAAATCGCCTCATGAGGAGAGCCGAATTCGATGGGTGTTGCTTGGCATTGCGGCTGAGCTTTGCTGGAATAATTCGTAAGTTAGCATAATTCATAACAAATCGATTTGTGGGTGTTTGAACTTCGGAGTAAATTTGTTCGACGCGCATTGAAAAGACGCGTCCAACGGTACCTGTTTGAAAAGTTTTACCATTATATGAGCAAGTTATGATCGCTTGAACATTGTGGCCGAAAGCGGCTTGCCCTTGGGTTGTGCGCATATCGGTGGTAAGTCTACATACGCGACTTCGTGCGTTTCCCCCACAGCGGCCTGCCCAACATCTCCTCCCTCCGTCGCCTATGCATTACATTTGCGCGACCGTCGCGTCCGCATTCACATTGCGGCGTTGTGCGCCCGTTACTCGTTTCATCTAATCAACACGGCGAGTGTTTGAAAGAGCGTGCCGCACGGGTGCGGGCGCGATAACCCCAAGTACACAAGCCCGGCAGTGCTCGAATTCGCCCCCCTTAGTTGTCGCCGCATTCCAGTTTGCGCGCAAAAGCATTGCCTGGGATTTCAGGAGACTTGTCAGTAAAATCGACGCATGTTTACATTTTCTACTTGCGAACGTGGGAAGTCTTGTCCATACTTTTGTGGAGGAGTGTATATGCGTCCAGGACGAAGGGAACTCCGCTCTCCGCAACCCCCGCGTGCGTGACAGCGCGCGCATAGCTGTAAACCCCGAATAGTCATATTGAATTACACGCATGGCTAGAGCCGCGACCAACAACGGCACCACTCCGAGTCAGTTCCCTCGGGCTTTGATAACCACCTAGGTTTGGGAAGCTCAAGCATTTGCTGCGGGAAGCTAATCGATCGGGAATGGAGGTGAACGGAGGGCCGGCGGCCGAGGCGGGGGAGCAGGCCGGAGAGCCGCCGGCGATGGCAGCTGAGCCCATCGAAGCGGAGACGGGCGGGGCGCCCGAGCTCATCGTGCACGAGGCCGGGCCTGAGGCCGTGAAGGACGACTCTGATTCCGACGACGAAGACCGACGACGTAGGAGGTGAGGGGGTGGGTTGCTGCTCAGCCGTGACGAGAGCTCGCTCGAGGCGCCGTCGGTGTTCTTCGTCGACTGACGCGAACAGTGGGTTGTTGCGCTTTGGCAGAGCGGAGCGCTTTGGCACGGGATACGTGGCCCCTACGGAGCGAGCGAACGTGGGAATACCCAAGGGACTCGGAGAGGCGCTTGGGGGGAAGGAGCGGCGGGGGCGACAGCCACCTCCGGCGCACGTGCCAACCATAGCACAAATAGATATATTCACTCAGGTATATTACTAGAGTGCACCTCACACCCCACCCCGTTTCACTCCCAACCTCTCAAGTGCTTTCAGCCTAAAGCGCCTCAAGGACGTGCTCACCCTGTTATCTTGAACGTGGGGACGGTATGCTGAGCGCTGCTGGCGCTGGGTGGGTGCAGGAGGAGCAGGACAAGGCGAAGAAGCGAGCGGAGCGGTTTGGAATTGAGGTCCCAAAGAACCTCGTGAACTATGAGCCTGTAAAGCCGCCAGAAGTGCGTGGGCACGCCCCTCCCTTGCATAGTTTCAGTGTTCTCTAACATGGGGGATGGGGTGTGGAGTAATGTAGCGGGTGGCATACTTGGCAGGACGAGGAGCTGAGGAAGAAACGGGCGGAGCGGTTTGGGATGGAATATGAGCCCGTCGATATCACGGGCCTGAAGAAAGCAGGTGTGTGTGTGTGTGTGTGTGTGTGTGAGAGAGAGCGGTGGGGAAATGGAAAGGCGGGGAAAAGGGGGAGCGGTGATCAGCCACGATGGCAAGCCATGGGAGCTTCCGTCGATGAGCGGCGTCAACTGATCACTCATTCTTACGGCGGTGCGCAGATTTGTTGGAGCCCAAAAAGGATGTGGACGCGACCGTTGAGCGCCGCCCGGATGCGATCCACGTTTACGGCGTTGACGTTCTCAGCACCTCCGACATCAGGAGCTACTTCAGCGACTTTGAGCCGCGCTTTGTGGAATGGATCAACGACTCCTCATGTTCTGCCCCCCCCCCCCCCCCCCCTCCCCCCCACCCCTCTTTTCCATTTTACCCTTGAGTGCCATCATTCCCGCAACTTAAGCCGTCAGCATTTGCAGGGATCGGTGAGCTCCCTGACTTGACTGACTTTGGGTTGCGGCTGTGGCAGGTAACGTGCTGTTCCACGATGTGCCGTCCGCCAAGAAGGCTGTGGTTACGATGGGCAAGCCGCTGCCGCCCTCGGAGGCGCCCGACAGCTACGGCATCGACCTGGACCAGATCCCCTTCCTGTGGCACCGCGGCGTGGAGGACTTTGTGAAGGACGGGGTGCCGGTGCCGCTGCTGTTCCGCATCGCCACTGTGCTGGACAAGAAGCACATCACCGCAGAGCACAAAACCCGCGAGCTGTGGAAACACAGCGCGGCACACGTGAGTGGCCTTGGCTCCCCTCACCGCACACTTCACGCTCTGCCATTTTAACTATTTCTGCATCATCAGGCATTTTGCAAGGACCCGTACGTATGAAAAACATTTGGTCATTGTTTTCTCATGCAACACAAACCTAATCAAGCAAATTAACATGTCCGTTGGAACATGAATCGTCTGACCTTTAGTCAGAGAAACGTCGGTGGAAGAGTGTCTCCTGCGTTTTCAGGGGTCTGTTCACTTTCTGCACATGGGGTCTATTAATTGTGCTAGGTGTGCAGTGCGCGTGCGGATATCGGTTCGAAAGGGGGGTAATGGAGAGGGAAGTGGTGGACAGGGGGGGGGGGCGTTGCCTGCGAGTATTGTTCAGTTCAGTCGCCATTTGGATACATGCCACGTCCGTGGTATAGCTGTTTTATTAGGCATGTTGTTATTTAGGAGCTTTGATACTCGTGTGGGTAGCATTTGGGCGAGTCAGGGCTGACGCCAACCTTGTCTCCCCATTATTTATGAAGTCCCATGATGCCCGCCATGAAACGGACGCTTACTTGGCTGCTTTTTATTTGGCTCACTCGCGCCCCCGCCGGCCGTCTCAGTCGCGACAATGCTGCACAAAACGCGAAGGCGTAGTTGTATGTCGCAAATGTGCACTATATGGAAGACTATTTATATCACGAGGAGCATAGCATGCATGTGTGGATGAATATTGAAGGAAACCCACTTCCTCATCAACCTGTGCGATCGCTGCTTTGCACTGACAAACCCTGCATCCCGCCTGCTTTCTGATGGTCCACACTGCTGCCGCAGAGCATTGCCGCTGTAGTGCAGTGAATATTATGACGTGGTATATATTGCTCAAGTAAAGAATGAATACTGAAATTGTTCAGGTCTAGTTGATATGAGCGCGAGAACATCTGAACGGGAGGCCCAAGCGTGTATCAGAGGGCGTCGGGTGAGGTGGTGCCCAGTCTTACCTCCCCCTCTTCACGCGCAGGACGAGATTGACGCTGTCCTGGGCGGTGGAAAGCGGCGCCGCGGAGGGAAGAGGAACCGCAGGGGGCAAGAGGTGCCAACTCCTCGTCCACCTCACCCCGCAACCTAACCTCACCCCATTCCATCTGTGCTCTTTGATTGGTAGCTCTCGGTAAAAGAGGGAGACGGAGCTGCTGGTTTTTGTTTGTTGGATGCGTTTCAGTTTGTTTCTGCCGATTTTCGGAGGACAGTAGAGTGAAACTGAGAGGGACGGGTGGTCACTGCGGTGCAGGGCGGCAATGGGATGGATGTGGACGGTGAGGGGCTTCCGGAGGGCATCACAGACCTTCGCCAGCTGATTCAGCAGAAGCGCAAAAAGATGGCTGGCGGGGGGTTGATGCGCATGGACACCGAGGAGGTGGAGGCGGGCGGCGCTGCGGGTGGCGCGCCGGCGCGGGAGATGGTCACCTACGACGAGCTTTGATTGGACTTGGCGCTGGCTGGACAGGCTGAGTGTCTTTCTGCATTGCGTGGGCGCATGTAATTCTTTGAACAGCTGTCCGGCAACGCGGTTTGCGGAAAACTCGCCGCATAGGTCGGCGGCTTGTGCTTGAGTCTTTGAATGCATTTCTCAGCTGTGCTGGCGGAGATAAACGGCGAGTCGAGTGCTGTTATTTCCCCTCAGTCGGGGCGCTTCTGTTGTGTCCCGAGTCATCTGCGGCCAAAGATTTCATAGGATAGATATTGGTTGGCGTGGCGGTTCGTAAATGGAGTCGGGAGTCTGCGCGCATTCATTGGTGGTTTGTATTTATATCATCCTCTATAAATAAAGGATTGCTGCGCGCGGCTCTCTGCCGGTTCTGTCGTTCTAGCGATACACGGAACACACACAAGTCAAGAACGGGACACAGCTTGATAGCGCTGCCGTTGCAACCCGTGAGCGATGCTCGTTAAGTTTGCTGATGAGAAGGCGACGCGCGCTGTCAACAGCACTCTTCCCTCGGCTAATTGTTGAGTTGCGTCTCAAGCTCCTGTGTCCGTCTGTATGACGGGCTGGTTGGGAGACTGGCCGGTGGGTGGACGATAGAATTTCCAGGACGTGCTATCCTATAAACAATTTGCTATTTTAAGCTGATATAGAATCGACACACTCGCTGGCGATATTTGTTGGCAGGAGCAGCGCCCCTTCTCCGTATCGCTATCTCGGCTGTCACAACTGTTTAAGCCTGATCTATCGACTTGATATGCCGCACAGAGACAAAGATGTGGGAATATGAGTGGTAATATTCATGTTATGAGATGATATATCGACTAGCAGCGAAGCGCTGCAGTCGCTAGTCGTCGAGGAGAAAGCGGCGATCTATCAATCACGGTCTCCTCCCCAACTTTTGAGTTTCCTGCATGACATGTGATGGTTGGGAGGGCCCAGAGACCGCAGCCGGTTTTACCCGGTACATATTGTAAACAATTTCAATTTCAATTTACGAACTATGGATACGGATATAGAGTAGCGAGGATGTCGCGGACCTAGCAGGTATCTCTGACTGTAGATGCAAGAAACCACCTGTGAGCGTGGAAGGGTCGAAAATGAAAGAGTGGCAAGGACGGAAAGAGTGGCGGTAACTTCATGAAAACCAATCACTACCCGAGACTTGGAACACCGACGACAGCTCAGACACTGTGCTACACGTACCATTAACCCGTCAAAGACGCCCAACAAACACGAGGTCGGCTCCCGGATGTGACGTCAAGGAAGCAAGAATGCCTAATCAAGTAGCGTTTCACTCGACGGCGCGGGGCGGTGGGCAGACATGCTTGCGACCGCACAGCGCGTTGGGCGCTCCATCTTGTAGCGATAGCTAACAAGATGTCGCGGTGATGTTGCCCTTGTCATCTGTCGCTTGAGTTTGTGCGTCATACGTGACGCAGTCAGGCGAAGCGCCGATGAAACCCATCACAGCACGCAGTCACGACGCCGCCAATGATTAGTGCAAATCTTCTAATTATATTGAAAAGGAGCGATGGTATCATGCACAATATATTGCGCATGGCGGTCATTTGTCGGTTCAATGAATGGTACGTTTCATGGTAAAATCACCCGAGCAGTGCGTGCCTCTAGAAATAATCGCACCGCAGAGAAGAAAGCAAGCAGGTACCCGTACACATACGTTACTTATTCAGCATTTACAAAGCAGGGGGAGGCTCCGTTTGCCAAAAGTGTTGATCTCTTAGGAATCGGGAGGGAGGGTTGCGTGAGCTGTGCTCGCGCAAAGGCAGAAGGTGGACGACCTATGTGTGTCGGCGCGTCATATAGGGGTAACGCATGTCTGTGTTTTACCAACAGTGTCATGCGTACTCTAGCGGTTAGAATTTGTAACGTCGTGGCAACGCCCGACTATTCTCGCCCCCAGTGTAATTTAAACCTCTATAATTTCAATATGACCATTTACAAAGCAGGGGGAGGCTCCGTTTGCCATGTTGTCGCCATTGGGCGGGTTGTTCGTCGTTGGTTGGCCACCCCATGGTGTGAGCCAGCCGAAAAAGAACCACTCTGACCGTCCTGCAAGGGCGGTCGGGTCGATGTAGTCGAGGACGACGCTGGACTCCGTTGACCAGCCACCGAAGTGTTTGATCTTCTGTAGCGTAACCCCGATGCTGTAGGCGGCTGTCGCAGCCCCTTTTCGGAGGGAGTGTGATGTCCAGCTGTAACCCTCCGGGGGTCGTTCTTGCAGTGCCATCGTGACTTCGGAGAGCCATCCCGTGAGCGTGTTGGCTGTCCATCTGTCGTGTCGTTCTGAGGTGCTAATCGCCCACCGCGCTGTCGGGTATTTTCCGTCCGAGAGCGTGTGTCGGATAGCGTCGAAGAACAATAACATTTGAACTACCTCGCTGTGTACTGTAGGCGGTAGGTGACATAGTAGTTTGCGCTCTGCTGACACTTCGCGTTGTCCCTTCCTTGTACGGTGGTACAAGCGTAGTCCGTCTGCCTCGGAGGCGACGAGGTCCTCTGTTAAGCAGCCTATGCCTGCGCCCCCTCTACTGAAGAATAAGTACAGTAGTACCACCGTAGTGCATGCCCGTAGTAAACGTACTTGTTCGCGTGCTGGGCTGGCCTGGAGCAATTCACGCGACGTGGCCGCCGTGAGTTGGAGTCGTAGGGCTTGAGCCATGCGTAGGGCTTTTTCGATTATATAGGCGGGCAGGTGGACCCGTACCGTCGTGTCGTCAATCGCGACTTGAGAGGCCGCTAGGCCTTTTCTCACTTTCGCGACCAGATCTCCGAGAGCAACTGCTTCGAGGCCGTGGTCCTTGAAGAAACCGTTGACCGCTGAGAGGTACGGCTGGAGACTTGAGGCCTTGATTGTACCTAGTTGACCTAGCCATGCGACGTAGCGTGCCATGTGTGCCGGTGTGGCCGCTAGCGGCGCGAGTCGTTGCTCCGTACAGAAATCGAAGTAGCGGCGTATAGTACTGCCGTACGTTGCTGCCGTGCTAGGGGCCCATGCTGCGGCGAGGAGAGCCAAGGTCTTGGTGCCCAGTGCGTCAGAACCGAGAATTTTGGTCATGTACGGTTTCATCGTCTCGATCCACGGGTTGGTGGTGGCTGTGACGGTAACTCGGTACTTAGGCTGTGCTGTTCGGCCGGGCTGGGGGTGCGGGATTCTTGGCGCGTTGTGTACTCCCGTAAATAATGCTAACGTAGCACTGACCGCCCCTCGCCTCAGATAGAGCCACGCCGGAAGGGAACGCGGAATATTGTCACAGGCCAGTGTGGACTGCCTGTTGTACCGCGTAGCGCCCGCCGTCCGGGTTGGAACAAGTTGTGGCGTGGCGCGATGATGATCTCCTCGGAAGCCAGCTCGGTAAGCGCCTGGTGCCAGACCTTGCCTGTCCAGCGCGGGGCGACTACGGTAGCTGCTGCTCCGCTCTGTCGAAGTTTTTGGACGAGGTTGGGTAGGAGGGGCCAGGGTGGGTTGCACCAATTGTTCTCCTTTCGCCAATCGTTGTCTGAGAGGTGTATGGCGTCTACAGCCTCGCACGTGGGGTCCTTCCAGCCAGCGTTGTACCGGGGTAGTAGGGTGTTGAGGGCTGAGGCGAAGCGGTCGATCGAATGCTTTCCGAACCTCGCATCGAGTTCTGCGAACAGTACCGGGTCTAGTCGCCAGTCGTCGCTGTCTAGATGTCGACTGAGCCTGTCGGCCCACACGTTCGCCGCTGACCTGATGTAGCGGGCCCTGATCGTGATAGAGTTCGTATCGAGTAGGCACCATAGTCGTCGGAGTTCGTCCATCATAACTGGCGACCGTGAGGTCAGGCCAGTCAGAATGTGACATACTGCTTGGTTGTCCTCGTGCAGGAGGACGTTGCGGCCTGCCAGTTGTGGTAGGAAACTCTCGACAGCGTGACGAGTGATTGCAGGTCTTTTACGGGTAACCAGCGCGCGTTCCGTGTAGCTCTCCCGATGAGGTGTCTGGCCTGTTGTGCAATCTTGTGGAGTTTTTGCTCCGGCGCGTAGAAGTAGCCTGACGCTGTGTCGATGTCGATACCCAGGTGGTGCCCGACTTGCGCTGGTGTCCAGAAACCCTTGGTGGGGTGTCGGAGGAGACCGAGCCGGTCGAGCAGCTGTGACAGGCGGTGGCGTAAGGTAAGCGCCTCCGCCTCTGTAGACGCGAAGAGTAGAAAATCGTCGACGTAGGGTAGTATTCGGGCGCCTCGCCACCGCGTTCGTCTGAGGTAGGTCTTTGAGCTGCTGTTCGTCGGTGGGGTAGGTGCTTCGGGGTCCGGGTTTCGCAAGAAATTTACGAAGGTGAGCGTCATCTTGCAGAAATAAAACGGGGATAGGGACCAACCCATAGGTAGCCCGGCTAGCCTGTAGAGTTGGCCTCGGACGTTGACGGTGAAGTAGTTTCGGTCCGCTGGGTTGATGCCCAGTGCGTAGAACCCGTCTTGTAGGTCGAAGCTGAACATATAGTCCCCCTTGCGGGTGAGGTGCTTCACCCCGAGTAGGGTCTCCATCTTGAGTCGTTTTCGCACGCAATACTTGTTGAGTGGTCGTAGGTCGCAGATTAATCGCCACTGGTTGACGCCCGGTTTTGGGACTAGGAATAGTCTGGAGACGTAGTCGCTGCAGGTCGAAGGTTCCCAAGCGCCGGCCTGTACAAAGCGCGCTAATTCGCGTTCGACGAATTCTAGTTGGGCAGGGGTAGCATCGAGTAACGACACTCCTTGGTTGAATCGTGGGGGTGGGCGGTTGTTTTTGAACGGTATCGATACGCCCTCCCGGATCCACTGTAGGGTTTGCACGCTCGCGCCGATTTTCTCCCACTCGCGCCAGCTCCGTCGCACGCGATGTCGCATGTAGTCGGAGGCTGGGTTGCAGGAATCGGCGCGGCGGTGCACACCATCAGCCCTCTGCCTCGGGCTCGGGCTTTTTGTTTTGGCGAGTCTTGTCCTTGTCGCGCTTCTCTCGTTTTTCCTTGTCCCTGATTTCCTTGTCTTTGAGGTTCTTGTCCGGCCTCGCGGTAGGTCTGTCGGGGTTGCCTCCGTCGCCCCTGCCGGGCGTCGACTGCTTAAAGGTTTGAGCGGCTTGAGCTTTTGCGGCCGCGTGGAGACTAACTTCGAGGCGTTTGTCTTCCAGTGCCGCGAGGAGGCCGTCGACGCCGTTGGTGCTGCGGTCGGCAGCCTGTGTGTCGAAGAATCTGGAGTAGACGAGGCGTTCGGCGACTCGCTCCTCTCCGGTAAGGGCCTTCTTGCCTTTGAATCGTCGAACGTAGGTAAGTCGCGACTCGACGGCTTGCGTGACAGTTTTGTGTGTCCGAACGGCCGCGTCGGTAATATCCCAGGCGTGCGCTCGTTCCGCTTCGGTAGCGGTTGTCGAACGAATCGTTGCCAGAGCTGTTTCGAGCGCCGCGTCCGCGGCCGCAGAGTAAACGCCATAGCACGCTAGGTGTCGATACTCGTCTCGTGAGGAAATTCGTTTCTCCTCGGTTAGGAACCTGTCAGTCTCGTCGTGTCGAGGCGTCCACAGGCCCGGTATAGAAGCGTTGACAGGCGGTAAATTGTCGTTGAACGCTCGTGGGAGTAAGTCGATCCAATCGCGCGGGTCGATGTACGCGGGCTTGGTCGAATGAGCAGATACAGGCGTGGCGTACTCGTCCACGCTCCCACCCTCAGAGACTGCGTCGGCAGGTACTGACGGAATGTTATGCTGCTTGGTAGGGGCTGGCGGTTTCGTCTGGTCGCCGTCAACCTTCAGGAGCAGCTGGTTAACAAGATTATACAAGTTTTCAAACTGCGCTGCAGATGGTGGCGCTCGGATGTCCCCGCTGTCGTCCCCCGTTGGGTACAGGTGTTCTGGTAGATTGTCTGCCATAGTTGCCGTGTGAATGTTTTCGATAGTAGCTACACCGTGTGCTAGTAGAGATCAGTCACCTTACTAGACTGCTAGAGTCTAGATGCCGTTGCGTGAGCTGTGCTCGCGCAAAGGCAGAAGGTGGACGACCTATGTGTGTCGGCGCGTCATATAGGGGTAACGCATGTCTGTGTTTTACCAACAGTGTCATGCGTACTCTAGCGGTTAGAATTTGTAACGTCGTGGCAACGCCCGACTATTCTCGCCCCCAGTGTAATTTAAACCTCTATAATTTCAATATGACCAGTATTTTTATATATATAAAAAAATCTTACAAGAAAAAGCAGTGGAGGCCACCAAGCAAAAAGAGATATGGGTATTTCTGTACCTATCTATACCTGTACCCGGTTGTACCAGTACATGTACCCGCAGCTAGGATGTCATGACAGCAGGCGGCCGATACGTCGTTACCCGTACTGCCGCCTGAATGTATGGTACAGCTACCTGATGCACTGCTTTCTCTTTGTCCTTTTGAGGGGGCGCGGCATAGCACTGACAAAGCGCGAAGAAAGGCGCGCGGATGATGGCAGTTGTTACTCGTCACAGCTGACTCGGTGACCGGTTGCTGTAAGCATTGCAAAGTTAAACAGCCTTCTTGACTCTGGGAGTTACCGGTGGGCCGAGCCAATAGCCGCGCTCTTGTTGCCGATCGCCACGACCGTCGGTCTTTAAAACTGACCAACTATCGAGGCGCCTTCTCCGTTGACTGTTCGGGGTGGCCGGCGAGGGGGCGCGAGGATGGAAGGGGGTGCGCTGATAGGGCTAGCGCTCATAGTCAGCGTCGTCGTCTGGTGCATGCAGGTATGTCCTGCTCCCAAAGCTGGCTCCACCGGAGGTCACCTGCGTCATGGGGTGGGTCGCTTTCGGAAGGCGCATATGCGAGTCTTCCTCCGCACCAACTCCGGAACCCCTCGGTAGCGACAGCGTCCCACGGGTGAGGCCAAACCAAACAAACGCCGACGACTGTTTATAGCTGCACGCTCCAATGCAACTCCTCTGCAATATTTTCCTCGATGCAGTATTCTTGTACCTGTGACACACGGGAGCGAATGACCCGTCCAAGCTGTGCGCTGTGTAGTTTCAGCGCTGGTCGCTCCCGCCCAGCACGCGCCTGTTATTGAAAGGAGCGCCTTTGCTGACTCTTCACAGGGACGCCTGTTTTTGTGCCTCGTTGCTTAACGGAGGCGACGACGGAGCTATCTTGCGCGATTAACTAGACAACAGACGGCGCGGGGACAAAGCCGTCGGATATAAGGGGAAGGGAGAGGGGGCTGGGGAGGTCTTGAATATTAAATGGGGCTGGGTACCGAGTCGGTAGGGATGCTTTAGAAAGTGGACGAATAGGGAAGAATGATTTTGCACGACATGACGTGCTGTGCGCCGTCCGTGCTCTCAAACCTCGCGCTACCGCGGGGACTCACACGTATTTTCGATTTTTATTTCATTATAGCTTTCTCTTACTGAAGACGCCGAGGTCTGAGTTCCAGTGC
>JAPMLY010003536.1:0-13913 GCA_026401115.1 Tetraselmis chui | reverse complement strand
ACTACCCCCCCCCCCCCTCCCCCTCCCACTCCCCTCATCCCCCCCTCCCTCCTCCCCTCCACCCTCCCTTCCAACCTCCACCCGCAGACGCCCCCCCGATGATCCCCCCCGCACCACCCCCTCCCTCCCCTCCCCCATCCTCCCACACCACACATCCCAACCACTACACTTCATCACCCTCAACACCCGCGGCCTACACACCTCCATTATGGATGTTGAACATCTCTCCACCTCCCACCAACCGGACGTCTTAATCCTCACCGAAACCAACCACGACACCCACAAGTCCCGCTGGCGCATAGCCCTCCCCCAATACCACCTCAAAAGCTCCCGACCCTGCTACTCAACTGTGCCCCTACCCAACGCAGGCGTTCTCTTCGCGGTCCGCCGAGCCTCATTCCAGTCTGCCACTGTCCTAACCCCGCCCCCCCACCTCATCCCCCATATCGCCGGACTAAAAATCGTCCCCCACTCAGGCACCCCTTACCTCCTTATAGGTACTTATATGCCCCAGCTCTACAACACCCAACTGACCCGCCTCTACGCAGAAGTTGCAGCTTGGGGCCTCCGACTAGCGGACGACCACCCGCAACACCGCACCCTCTGGGGAGGGGACTTCCAATCGACCACCCACACAGGTACAGGACACCCTGCCCTCACCTCCTTACTCAAATCCCACCTCCACCCCCTCCACGACCCCATCCCTACCTTCCCCCGCAGCGGGGGCTGCCTTGACCACTGGCTCACCACGCCTCCTTCACCTATCACCCTCCCACCATCCTCTTGCTCGATATTCCCCTCCCCCTCCCACTTTACTGACCACTCTGCAATCCACCTCGTCATTCCCGCCCCTTTCTCACTCATGGCACACCCCCCCCCTCCCCATACCCACCCCCACACACAACACACGACGCGCAAACTCACCTTTCGCCTTCCCCTCACACCCGACCACATAAAAGCATACCAATCCAGCACCCCCGACCTCATCAACCAAACGGCAACCCTCCACGCAGAAATTCTCAACACCTCATACACCTCGGCCACCCCCGACACCCTCGACACCCTCGCCTCACAATTCACCACACTCCTCTCCCAACACATGGACCACGCAGCCACAGTTTGGCCCCTCCTCCCCGACAAAAAACCCCGCCCACCCCAAGCGTCCCTTGACCCCACTTGGCTCACAAATAAAACACGCACTCAAATACTCAAACTCCGTAAATGCAGCAAAAACAACGGCCCCCTTCCCATCGCCCAAGCCCTATTAAACACAACGGAATATCTCTCCCCTGACGCCATCAAACAACAGTGCCAAGCACGCATCCGCCAGCTCCTTCACGACACCACCACGAATAAGATAAAAAAAATAAAAACTCGAGCCAATGTGGCCTACGACACCTGCCCCAAACTCTCCCACCGCCGATTGAAAATTAAAAGCGGCCTCCTACCCCCCGCCGGCACCACCTCCACCCTCCACCGCATTACCAAACCCGATAAAACCACCGCATCCTCTCCCTCCGCCGTCATTGACGCGGTACACTCTCACTTCGCTAGCGAACTCGGCTGCGCCACCCCACCCGAACTACCCACCCCCCCATGGGAACTCCCTAACAACCCCGACAACTTTACCATCGAACCCCGCGGAGACCCCTCTCTCACCCTTGCCGACATGATTACCCGCGACACTTTCGATAAAACCCTCAACTCCCTAGGCACCGGCAAAGCCCCCGGCCCCGACGGTATCCCCAATGAAATAATCAAATTCCTACCCCCGGCGACCCGCTCCGCCCTCTTCTCTCTCCTCTCCCTCCTAGCACACAAATCCTACACTCCTCCTGATTGGTGCCACAGCACAACATGCCTCCTACATAAAAAAGGCGACCCCTCCCTCCTCGATAACTACCGCCCTATCGCCCTCATGAACAACCTCCTTAAACTATGGACAGCACTAATCAAAGATGCAGGCTCGAAGTACGCCGAAACCCATGGCATTCTCAGCGACCAACAAGACGGATTCCGACAACACCGCAGTATCCACGACGCCCTCTCCTCCCTCATTATGACGATGGAGGACGCGAAACTCCACAGCAAAGACATCTACGTCATGTACGCGGACTTCAAAGGTGCCTTCAACGCCGCGGACCACCGAATCATGTTCAAACACATGCGTCAACTCGGTATGCCTCCCACCTTTGTCGACACATGCGAACAACTATACGGGGTCTCAACCACAGCATATATCACTCCTCACGGCCCCACCCCTTCCATCGACATCAATCGAGGAACCCTCCAGGGCGACACCCTCTCCCCCTTCCTATTCACCCTCTTCCTTGAACCTTTCCTTCGCTGGCTCACGGTGGGAAGCCGGGGCTACCGCCCAGGCCCCCCCACCACTAACGTTGACCCCACAGAACCCACAGCCACATACCCAGGACACGGCTTCGCCGACGACCTCAGCCTCGCCACGGGCTCGACCCCCAACATGACCATCCAGCTCAGAAAACTCTCCCTCTTCAGCGCCTACACCGGCATGACAGTCAACATCCGCAAATGCTGCATCACCGGCGCCCTCTGGCGTACAGGCAACGCCCTCACCCGCGCCAACACTACCCTCCTCGCATCCCGCCTGCAAACACAGTTCATCTCCCTAAACTCCACCCCGGCCCCCATCCCCTCCATTGGCCCCAAGGACACATACCGCGTCCTAGGGGTAGAACTAAACACCTCCCTCAACTTCACCAGACATTGGCATGAACTCAAACGTACCACTGCATCCCTCATCACCGCCCTTTCCACCTCCCCACTAACTCAATCCCGCAGAATCAGGGTCATCCGTGGCCTCCTCATCGGAAAACATTTTACCCTCCAGCTCGGCCTCTTCACCGACTCCCAACTCGACACTCTCGAAGGACAAATCTGCCGCGCACTCCGCTCCGCCGTCTCCTCGGTACGTAACCTTCCCCGCACCGCCCTTCACCGCCCCACATCAGACCTAGGATACGGCCTCCCCTCCCTCAAAGCCCACGCCGCACAACTCACGGTATGCCACTTACATAAAATCATGAATAACTCAGGCTATAGAGGCCACATGGCCCGCGCACACATACGCACCCTATCCACAACGTATTCCCACTGGCCCTCAGAATCCATCATGTCATCCTGTTACACTCCACCCACACTAAAGTGCTTAGTCCGAGCTCAACGCGATGCGGGCACCCTATTCCACAACATTCCCCCACTCTCCCTCACCAACCCTATCGCCTCCACAATCCGTGCCCACTTCACCACTCAAGACAACGCCCTCCTCACCTCACTCCGGGACAAAGCCACACACATCACCGACCCTCACACATACAAACAAGCCTACTGCGATTTCTCCCCCCGCAAAACACACGCCTCCCTCCTACCCCGCCTCACCCCCCTCTGGAAAAGCAACATCACCACATGGCCACAAGTCCTCCTCAGAGCCACCTCATCCTCCTTCATCCTCAAATCATGCAAATCCATCACCACACTCACGGGGTCCACCACCCCCCTCTCAGTTCCCATCCGCCTCCTCGCAGCAATCCTCACCGAACCCCTCGATACTATACACAACCGCCTCCCCATCACAAGCCTCAATACCAACCAAGCATCCCCCCCCACCACTATACATCCCTCGTGGATCCCCCTCCTCTCCCCTCACCTCCCCCGTTCACCCCCCACCCTCCAATCCGGCATCTGCACCTCCCACACCACTCACTCCACCCCCACCGCACCCACCACACACTTAGACACAGAATACCTCACCCCCTCCGACCACCACTACCCCCCCTGCGACGTAACACGCATCATCTCCAAACACAAAGACACAGAATACGGCCAAACGCAGTACATGGTCGAATGGGCCCCGGAACACCTCACGGAATGGGACATTCAGCTACAACTCGACGACGGCTTCCGCCTCATCTCCTCCACTCCCACATCGGTATGCCTCCCCTCCCCCTCCCCCACCACATGCTCCATCTGTCATGACCCCCTGCACACAGAACCCTCCTCCACCTGCTGCACATGCCCGCACTATGCCATACACTCCCAATGTCGCCCAGCTCAAGGACCCACCACATGGCAGTGCGAGTGGTGCGCTCGCGGCCAACGACACGACCTTACCCGCCTCCACGAAGTGCAGTGGGCCCCGTGCCTACAACTCCACGACACCATCAGTGAGACCCCCTCCGGCCCCACCGCCCTTACCGCATTTAACTCCGGCTATGTCCCCTCCACCACACCCATTTTGCCAAAACCCGGACCCCCTCCGTGGTCACACCCACTTATCACATTCAACCATGACCCCATCAACCCCGACCTCGACATGCTCCCTACCGGTAAATTCGCTATCCACGCACACCCATCACTCCACGACACCACCATACTCTGCACTCCCGACGGCCGCGCAGTCACTACCCTTAACGGCCCCCGCGTCCGCCACCTCTACCAACTCTTTCGCCCCGACCTCTCGCAGCATACGTTCGAAGAGGAGGTCTATCACCTCCTCACCCGTCTAGGTTCCCGCTCAGAAATCCACTCACCCACGCCCGCCACCACCACCCGAAATAGATGGGCCACCAGAGAAGACCTCCTCACAGCCCTCCGTCACACATTCCGCATCCAGACAGAACTCTACTCCGACCCCCTCAATAAATCCCTTCACTCCCACACATACCACTCCCTCTATCCCGAAGATATAGTCTTCTCATCCAGCGGTAGCAATGCCCCGCACACCTGGCAAGGCACCAACATAGCCAACCCCGAATACGACCACGAATGCATGAGACGAGCCATGGAACACGCAATCACCAGCGCACACCTCACAGCCCCTCACACACCCAGCGCAACCATCCTCATCCTCCCCCGATGGGAACACACACCCTATCGCCACTCCAAATACATCAACTCCCCATACACCCACCACCTTTACACCCTCCCCAATGACGCAAACACATTCCTACCCCCCGACCAACACACTGGCAACCCCACCCCCACCCCATTCGGCACACGATGGATGGTCGACATATACCTCGTCGCCAACCCCCTCGCACTCTCCACCCTCCCATCACCCACAGCCATGACCGCACTTCACAACACTCTCGAATCTATCTACGACACTCACCTCCCCAACCCCATCATCACCCCCCCTCCTCCACACCTCTTTGACACCTACTCACCCCACTCGACAGGTATATACTACCGCCCCCCAAGCCCAACTCACCCCCTCACATACCCCCTCCCGGACCGCGTACATCTAACGTACCCCCCCACCAGAGGCACCCCTGCTTGGAACTGGCAGGACTTTGTATACACAGACGGCTCGAAAAAAGGCAGCTCGACCCCCCTCGGAGCAGCAGCTACCCACCCCGCCTCGGACACCAAAGTCAAAATCCTGGTGACCTCTACCCCTCCCTCCCATACAATAAATCGTGCTGAATTAGCTGGCATAGATGTAGGCCTCCAATTTGGCCGCACCCACCTCCTCACAGACAGTGCGTGCTCCCTCCGCCTCATACAAGGCTACTTAAACTGCCCTTCCGCTTACCGCCACAACATTCATCGCGACACCCTCTCATCTATCACACACACCCTTAAAACCCGCTGCGAAGCAGGCATCCGTACACACCTCGGCAAAATCAAAGCCCACAACCATTCCCTAGGCAACGACCTCGCAGACACCCTCGCAAACCAAGTCGCGGATGGTCACCCACCCGACACTTTATACACCACAGGTTCTGAAGTCACAATAGGCCACTGGACATGGCCATACACCCTCCTCCCACAAACCCTAGGGGACCCCATACCCTACAGATACACCAACCTCAAATCCGACGCACACACCTACAGCACAAAACACACACACACTCCTCTCTCGCAAACAACCAAACACGGAGCCCTCCTCGCCCGCGCCGCGAAGGACGGCGCCGATTTTTCTTACCACAAAAAACACTCAACCCTCACAAATATCCAGTTCACACACAAACAAGAATTCATGTGGGGCGTCCACAACACCCGCCTACTTACTCACAACCCCACCCTGCGCTGCCCCCTATGTGGTCAATTCACCAGCAACGGCCACATGGCCGGTAACTGCCCCTCTATGTCTGGTCTAAGACAGGACCGACACAACAGCGCTCTTCAACTCCTACTCTCCCTACTGGAACGCCACAACGGAGGACGCTGGGAAACCATCACCGCAGACTTCGGTAACAAACCCATAAAATCGTTTGCTTCCCCCACCCCTGCCCACACTCCACTTGACTGCCACCCACCTCACCCCACCCACATGCCCACCCGACTTGTTGCTGCTGACGAAGGTCTCTCGCCTGACTCCCTAACCTCATGCCCCGCCGTCCTCCCCCCTGAGATTCTCCCCCCCCTGCTTCGTCCCCCTGCACACAAACCTGACTTCATCCGCATCCTCGAACCCCGATTCGTTGGTCACTCCAACGGTCGCCGTCGCTACGCGTCCATAAAAAAGATTCAGATAGGGGAATGGAAGTACTGCACAGATAACAACCTCTCCCACACAGCCGACCTCATACGTGACAAATACACACCCCTTGCGAACGCCATCAGAAACCACTGGCCAGGCACAGTGGTCGACATCCTCCCCATAGTCATGAGCCGCACAGGTACACCGCACTCCTCCACCATCACGAGTCTCACCTCCCTTCTCACCGCCCGCACCGACCCTCCTGATAAACTCGTCTCCAAAGCACATCTCGACACATCTCGCATTCTTACACAACTCCATACGCATACTGTCCAATGGCTGCATCACCTCCTACGCATATACCGCATCAAGTCCCGCACGACCTCCCGCCGCGCATCCGCACATTGCCCCCTCGCACGACCCTGAATGCACACAACCTTCGCCTCTACTTGCTTTGGTGAAAAACCGGCGCATACGGTACATGTTGTAAACAATTTCAATTTCAATATGCTTTCGTGCTATCAATGTGTTCGAACAATTTTTGATCATATAGAGTTCTTTGAAGTGTTGTAGGCGAAAGGAAGAGGGTGGCAGTGTATTGCATGGGTTGCCGTGCTACGGCGTTGACACATGCGAAACAGCCAATGTCAACTATGTGTCTCTCCAAATCATACGGGCATATGTAAACGATTTTGGCAATATAGTGCATCACACCCTTATTCATAAAGTCAATGTTTGAATACAAAATTCACAGTTGGCGCGGCGCCCACCTGCTTTGGGACATGATGCGCTTCCTCCACCGCGTCAACAACCTCCATCAACTCCTCCATCTAGAAGCCCTCGACCCTACTTGGCTTACTAAAAAAACACGCAAACACATTCTAGAACTCCGCCGATGTAGTACGAAGAACGGTCCCCTCCCCCTCGCCCAAGCCCTCTTAAATACGACCGAATATCTCACCCCTGCGGCCATCAAACAACAATGCCAAGCACGCATACGCCACGTACTACGCGCCACCACCGCGGATAAACTGAGGAAAATAAAACTCGCGCCAATACGGCCTACGATACCTGCCCTAAGTCCTCCCACCGCCTATTGAAAGTTAAAAGCGGCCTCCTCCCCCCCAACAGCGCCACCTCGACCCTCCACCGCATTACCAAACCCAATAACACTACCGGAACCTCTCCCTCCGCCGTCCTAGAGGCGGTACACTCTCACTTCGCCACCGAACTCAGCCGCGCCACCCCACACGAACTACCCATCCCCCCATGGGAACTCCCAGACAACCCCGACAACTTTCCCATCGAACCCCGAGGGGACCCCTCTCTCACCCTCGTCGCCATGATAACCCGCGACATGTTCGATAAAACCCTTAACTCACTAGTCACAGGCAAAGCCCCCGGCCCCGACGGTATCCCCAACGAAATAATCAAATTCTTACCACCGGCCACCCGCTCCGCCCTCTTCTCTCTCTCCTCTCCCTCCTCGCCCACGAGTCCTACACCCCTCATGAATGGTGCCACAGCACAACATGCCTCCTACACAAAAAGGTGACCCCACCCTCCTCGACAACTACCGCCCTATCGCCCTCATGAATAACCTCCTTAAGCTATGGACCGCACTAATCAAAGATGCAGGCTCGAAGTACGCCGAAACCCACGGCATTCTCAGCGACCAACAAGACGGATTCCGACAACACCGCAGCATCCACGACGCACTTTCATCCATCATCATGACGATGGAGGACGCAAAACTCCACAACAAAGACATCTACGTCATGTACGCGGACTTCAAAGGCGCGTTCAATGGTGCGGACCACCGCATCATGTTCAAACACATGCGTCAACTCGGTATGCCCTCCACCTTTGTCGACACATGCGAACTCCTCTACGGAGTCTCATCCACCGACTACATTACCCCATACGGCCCCACCCCCTCCATCGACATAAATCGAGGAACCTTACAAGGAGACACCCTCTCCCCATTTCTATTCACCCTATTCCTTGAACCCTTCCTCCGCTGGCTCACGGTTTTCAGCCGGGGCTATCGCCCAGGCCCTCCCGCTACTAACGTCGACCCCACAGAACCCACGGCCACATACCCAGGACACGGCTTCGCCGACGACCTCAGCCTCGCCACGGGCTCGACCCCCAACATGGCCATCCAACTCAGGAATCTTTCCCTCTTCAGTGCCTATACAGGTATGACCTTCAACACTCGAAAATGCTGCATAACCGGAGCCCTTTGGCGTACATGCAACGCCCTATCCCTTGCCAACATCACACTCCCCGCATCCCGCCTCCAATCACAATTTAGCACCATCAACTCCACCCCGGCCCCCATCCCCTCCATAGGCCCCTCGGACACATACCGCGTCCTCGGAGTCGAACTTAACACCTCCCTCACCTTCAACAAGCATTGGAGCGAACTAAGGCGTACTACCACATCCCTCATCACCGCCCTCTCCGCCTTCCCACTAACTCAGTCCCGCAGAGTCATGGTCATCCGTGGGCTCCTTATCGGCAAACACTTCACCCTCCAGCTAGGTCTCTTCACCGACTCCCAACTCGACACCCTCGAAGGCCAAATATGCCGCGCACTCCGCTCCGCCGTCTCCTCGGTACGTCACCTCCCCCGCACCGCCCTCCACCCGTCCACCGCCCTACCACAGACCTCGGCTACGGCCTCCCCTCCCTCAATGCCCACGCCCCACAACTCATTGTTTGCCACCTACATAAAATCATGAACAACCCAGGATATCGAGGCCACATGGCCCGCGCACACATTCGCACCATCTCCACCACATACTCGCATTGGCCCACTGAATCCATCATGTCAGGCCGCTACACCCCACCCACACTCAAATGCCTAGTGAGAGCTCAACGCGATGCAGGCACCTTGTTCCACAACATCCCTCCACTCTCCCTCACCAACCCCATTGCCTCCACACTCCGCGCCCACTTCACTAGACAAGACAACACCCTCCTCGCCTCACTCCGAGACAAAGCCACACACATCACAGACCCTCACACATATAAACAAGCATGATGTGATTTCTCTCCCCGCAAAACCCACGCCTCCCTCCTACCCCGCCTCACCCCCCTCTGGAAAAATAACATAACCACATGGCCACAAGTCCTCCTCCGCACCACCCACTCCTCTTTCATACTCAAATAATGCAAATCTATCTCCAAACTCACGGGGTCCACCACCCCATTTTCAGTCCCCATTCGCCTTCTCGCCGCCATCCTTACCGAACCCTCCGATACTATCCACAACTGCCTGCCCATCACATGCCTCACTTCCAAACACGCATCCCCCCCACCAATGTCCACCCCTCTTGGATTCCCCTCCGTTCCCCACACCTCCCCCGCTCACCCCCCACCCTCTCATCCGGCATCCCCACCTCCCGCACCGGAACCTCCCTCCCCCCCACTGCACCCACCACACACATAGACACAGAATACCTCACCCCCTCAGACCACCACTTCCCCCCCTGCGACGTTACGCGCATCATTTCCAAACAAATGGACACAAAATACGGTCAAACACAGTACATGGTTGAATGGGCCCCGGAGCACCTCACGGAATGGGACATACAACTCCAACTCGACGAAGGCTTCCGCCTCATCTCCACCCCCACATCGGTATGCCTCCCCACCCCCTTTCCCGCCGACTGCTCCATATGTCACGATCCACTGCACACAGAACCCACCTCCACCTGCTGCACATGCCCGCACTTTGCCGTCCATTCCCAATGCCGCCCCGCTCAGGGACCCGCCACATGGCAGTGCAAATGGTGCGCTCGCGGCCAACAACACGACCTCATCCGCCTCTACGAGGTCCCGTGGGCACCATGCCTACAACTCCACGACACCATCAGTGAGACCCCCTCCGGCCCCACCGCCCTCACCGCATTTAACTCCGGCTCTGTCCCCTGCACGACACCCATTCTGCCAGAACCCCGACCCCCTCCATGGACGCACCCCCTAATCGCATTCAACCACGACCCCATCCACCCCGACCTCGACATGCTCCCTACCGGTAAATTCGCTATCCACACACACCCATCACTACACTACACCACCATAATATGCACTCCAGACGGCCGCGCGGTCACCACCCTTTACGGCCCCCGCGTCCGCCACCTATTT
This sequence comes from Tetraselmis chui, assembly GCA_026401115.1. Classification (NCBI taxonomy): domain Eukaryota; kingdom Viridiplantae; phylum Chlorophyta; class Chlorodendrophyceae; order Chlorodendrales; family Chlorodendraceae; genus Tetraselmis; species Tetraselmis chui. Next base: position 3,295 of record JAPMLY010003536.1, on the reverse strand, counting down.
CAACTCTTCCGCCCCGACCTCTCGCAGCAAACGTTCGAAGAGGAGGTCTACCACCTCCTCACTCGCCTACGCTCCCGCTCAGAAATCAACTCACCCACACCCGCCACCACCACCCGTAATAGATGGGCCACTAGATAGGAACTCCTCACAACTCTCCGCCACACATTCCACATCCAAACTGAACTCTACTCCGACCCCCTCAATAAATCCCTTCACTCTCACACATACCACTCCCTATATCCCGAAGACATAGTCTTCTCATCTAGCGGCAGCAATGCCCCGCACACATGGCACGGCACCAACATCGCCAACCCCGAATACGACCACGAATGAAATCATCTCCTACTCATATACCAAAAAAACGTATCCTACCGTCACTAAAGACAGTAAAAAGATCCGAAGTACTACTAAAGTACTAGTGAACCTCAAAAAACGGGGATGGATCGGTAGCTCGAATGAGCAACGCCGATCGTCTTCGCTCTGGGCCTGGCTTCCCATCGAGCGCAAGACTGGTGGACAGGGCCGCTGAACAGCGCGTACCATTCACCTCACCCCACCCGAGCCTAGCTCAAAATGGTCAGTGGATCCGTAGCGACACCAGACGGTACACACTCAAAGGCGCATCTTCCAGGAATTTGAATTTCATCCCCCCGACAGCTACCGCGCCACCCGCTTCAAAAACCGCACATGTACCCGTCACAGTACTACGGAACACTTGCGCTACATATCGCTTACAAAAACCTTCTCTCCCGGCGGCCGGCGCACTCCTTCGCGCCCCTCCGAGCGTCCGGACGTCCCTGTCCGCCGCCAACATCCATCAAACCCAGGTCCCATCAGGCCAAGTCGCGTGCAGCCAACACGCGCACTACTCTCATTACCCTACTCGACAAGCCACACTCACCTCCGCTACCTCTATTCCTCACTCGACATCCCGCTCGACTACAATGTCTTCGACCCCCACCCCCCTCCCCACCTACAAGCAAGCGCTTGTGTGGGATCCCCCGCAACACGGCCGCTTCACGGACTTATACCATACCAGGAGCAAACTCGCGGGACACCCGCTCACTCCATTCCTCACAACCACTCAACTCCCCCGCCCCCAACAGATATTGGGCACAGCCTCGGACCCCCTCCCGCTCCATCGAGGACTCCAGACCCCCCTAGTCCTGTCCGTCCCACGGTCAACCGCGACTCTCGGACATGCCGACGACTTCTCCACCAGAATGATCGACACACTCCTCCTTACAGGCCAGTACTCCACCACCCCTCCTCACCTTGCCCGCTTCTGGCTCCATGGAATCTTCATGCCAGACCCGTCGCACCCCGACCCGATCGCATCCGCCTGCTCGATGGCCCGCCGATGGCTCCTCGAATGCGTCAACAACCTCACCGATCTTCCCAACCGAATCAAAAATATAATCGGACGGGAACTCTTCCACCACACGAGCTGGTCAGCGAACTACTCCTCTCGCACACCACACCCCACCGCCCCGAAATGTGATGATCTCACCCCCCTACCCGTCGAGCTCCACTCGGGCTTCCAGGAAGTAGGACTGGCTATCCCCACCTCATGTATAGCGGTTGGTCTCTTGTACCAGCTAACTTCACACCAGCGTGAATTCAGTTTGGCCGGTCCGGTGCCTCCCTCTGCGACCTTCTCCCCTTCGATCCTACGCAAACTGAGACAGCAGAAAATTCGCTTCCTGCGAGATGCCTCAGCCCCTGCAGTTTCAGGTTGTCGTGTGAAAATCCGCTCCCCCCCTGTTCTCCGGTATCTCCGGCCAAGAGGTGATCGCTCTCTTACAGGACCTCCTCACTTCTGACCTCGCAACCGCTCTCACCTCGTCCGGATCAGCCCCATCGACTCACCCCCAATGCAGACTCGAAGACCTTCCAGAACAAGCCCAGTTCATCCTTCAGTTCGCGGACGCCGTCCAACCGCTGGACACACCGACCCCGATCGAGGCCGACCCCTCCTCATTCTGGGTAAATATCCTCCACCTACCCAAGAATCCCATTCATTCACAATCCGGCCATGTATCAGTACCCATCTTTCCATATTCACCCCATGAAACTGTACCCCCTGACAATCACCTTCACTCCATCACCATCACACCCCCCCCGTCTCAGGCCTTGTTCCCGGCCTATCATGGGAAGACACCTGCCTCACCACAGTCCTCATTCAATCCCGCCACTTCCTCTCCCTCCCCTGCATCAACCCTGATGGTACCATTCCCAACTCACACTGGCTACACACCCTCTTATCACAAACAGCCACTGAATACCTCTCGCACAACACCCCCACAACCAACACCCCCTCCCAACACACCCCCTGCCTCTACCACTACACGACCCTGCAAAAGTTCCCCGATGGCTCATACTTTCGCTCACACCCCTCCGCCTCCTCCACCATCAACACAAGCATACAAATATCCCTCAGCCCCGAAATGTACTGCATCATCATCTCAACCAACGGCACCGTCACCATTCCATTAACCCACACATACACCCACAGAGGCTCTCTCACTCACTCCACTTGCACCCTCAACATCACTCCCCACCACTACTCCACCTTCGGAAAAGCCCGTCTCTCAGACCCCATTTTCACCACCTCCCCCTCTCCACCTCCCCTCACAATCACAAAACGTAACACCCTCCACCGCAACCCCCCGCCCTTCTCCTCCAATGGTCCAGACACCTCAATGACAATCACATCCCCAGTCAATGGCACCTGGAACCCTCTGACTTCCAACTGCAGGAAGACGAGGACTTACCCCTCGACCTCTCCTCCCTCCCGGAAATTCAACTCTCCACCACCCCGGCCCTCTCATCCCACAACACATGGCCCCTACACCAACCCACAGCCTCACATCCCACCTCCACCTCCTCCTACCACGCCCACCCCTCCCCCCACCCTCCAGCCCCCCCCTCGGTCCCTCAGCCCAATATTCAACATTCCCCTCTCCCCATCGTCACAGAAGACTCCTCCGAACCCATGGACTCCTCTGCCTCACCACCCCTCCCCCTCCCCCACAAGCAACCCCCCCCCCCCATCTCCCTGACCTCCCAAGCCCCACTCATAACCTCACCCCACCTCCCACCATTTCCCACCACCCCACCCTCCCTCCCCCAGCACCGCCCTCATCAGCAAACTCCCCTCCCCCGCCCACGCCCCCCCACATACCCCTCACTCAGACCCGCACCCCCAGCAGGAGTTACCAAACCCTCTCGCCCCTCCCGCAAGCAACCCTCCCCGTCCCCCCCAACCCACGTCCCCCCGCACCCCTCCCTCACG
>JAPMLY010003535.1:0-17944 GCA_026401115.1 Tetraselmis chui | reverse complement strand
CATCAACATCGCAACCGCCGCTTCGTACACTTTACCCTTATGAACCCCCGCGGTCTTGGCTCAGGCGAGGGCTGCGGTGACACCGTCGTGATCTTCCTCGAGCGCGCTGACAATACCACCCTAGATGTGGCTGCTGATATATTGGGTCTTCCCGCAGCTAGCCTACCCCGCAACACTCGCTCCGATATGTCTCTTCCAATCCGTTGGCGCCCGCCGGCGGCGCAGCGGCGGCGGCTTAGGAGAGGGGTGCGCTCGCAGGCCCGTCGTCACCTACCTCTACCTCCACGCGGTGAGCGCTAGTAACCATGTAGCCGTGTAAGGCATGGCACGGTAGGGGGCTAAACGAGGTACCGACAGCTGCTGATCCCGCGGATCGCAGCAGTCGGTACGGAGGGTTTTGGAAAAACATAATATCCGTACACCGGCACATGGATCTCCCGCTCGGCCCTGTCCGATATGTCTTTTCCGCGACTAAATACTCACATATACTCTCCAGACGATGGGGTGGGAGCGGCGTATGCAAAACATTTTTTGGCGAAGAAGGGTACGGGTACGGACGGATCAGCGGAAGGACGAGGGTGTTGGAGCTTGCGGCGGACAGCAGGGAAGCAACGCTAGGGCACCGCGCTCGCTAGCAGTCGCCAGCCCTGCGAGAGCCTTAGGTCTCCCCTGGGATCGAGGCTTGATGCTACGCAGGACGGAGGTGGGTCGCAGCCGGAGGAGCGGCACGGTCTAGCGGCGGCGGTCCTTAGGATCACCCGCCGCCGGAAAAGCCCGGTACGGGGGGTTTTTGGAAAAAGTCCCGTACCCACCATCTTTTGAGGACCGGCGACTCGATCGATGTGTTCTTCCAACCCCTTCCCTGGTCGGTACCCGGTTATCGATAGGCTGCCTGAGGCAGTGTGCCTAGGGTTATCGTAACGGCACACTGCTTATAAAGGCGCCCCCCTAACAACGTAAACCACCGGGGGAGGGTAAGGACGGCCACATCGCGATCAAATAGGTGTTGGAAACAGACGGCACAAGGACATGGGATAGGAGAAAATCTGGCTCGGAGGCAGGAGAGCCAGTCGGACACCGTCTGCAGCCTAGTCATTTTCCCTTCTCAGCCCCCGAAGGAGGAGAGAAGACTCGGCTAGGTGGCGCGCTGCGTCGGGAGGAGCAGCTAATACCTCGGGCGGGGTAGAGCACGGATCGAGACGGGACCGACGACGAAGTGAGCGAGGGGGGTTTTTCACCCGCCTTTTCCCCCTAGCTCCGGCACGACCGGAGTCGCACAGGAGCCGAGGTCAGGCAGGTTCGACTCGACTAGCTCAAGCTGAACAACGACCCCGCAGGGGCTGGAGCAAGCCGCGTATAGTGGAGACTAGCGACATCTTATATTTCATATTGTATCCAAAAAAATACGGATAGATAAAAAACATAATAAATACATGGATACGGGTATGTTTTCGACGGTATCGTCACTGCCATTGGAGAGGTTGGGATTAGTGGTTCACGGTCTACCTCTTGCTTATGAGTCCTATAGATTGGCGTAGCACAGGGGGGGCCAGAGACAGCAACCGTTTTTTACTGGTATTATTGTAAACAATTTCATTTCAATTTCTTTTCAATTTAATTTCATTTCATTTCCCATCCGTTTCGGAGGCACGGGGGTGGGGGAGTTGGTTGCCTTGGCGGATGCGGCCCATGTCGGAGCGGCCGGTTTGTCAGTGGGCTTTGCTATCCGTTTCCTTACATCGCAAGATGCTCGCGTGCGCGGGGATTCCCACGATGAAGTTCCGATGGAGCCGACCATGCATGGACGGTTAGCGATTGCTATGACTCCAGAGGTGTTCCGCATACATGGTACACATGCCGAAGACGATGGGGACAACGAACCCAAATTGGAAATTGTTCACAACATGTGCCGGCAAATTGGAACGATTGTTGTCTCTAGGGCCACTCTACTTCGCCATACATGACTTGTTAGCAAGTTGGGCCCGGGTCTCTTAGACCATGTACACCTATCGACACACCTACCTTCACTGTGTGTCGACGTTCCTCGGGAGTTAAAAAACTGTAAGCAACCGCAGTAATTGCCACAGTCCCCCCGCCTAAGCAGTAACAGCGTAATAATTTTGTAATCAAGAAAAACAGGTCTAAAAATAAATCCACTTGTCGAGAAATGCAAAACTAAACTGCTGCTCGACCTTCACGATGCACGGCCCGCACCCACCGAACCGGGGTGTCGACCGGCCTAGGCCGGTCGGCGTACGGGAGGGACGACGGGCCAGCCTAATTGAAATTGAAATTGAAATTGTTTACAACAATACCAGTAAGAACCGGCTGCTGTCTCTGGGCCCCCCCTTTTGCTATGCCATACATGACTTATAAGCGTGAGGTAGACCGTTAATCACTAATCCCAACCTCTCCAATGGCAGTAACAGCTAATAATTTTGTAATCAAGAAAAACAGATCGAAAACTAAATCCACTTGTCGAGAAATGCAAAACTAAACTGCTGCTCGACCTTCACGATGCACGGCCCGCTCCCGCCGAACCGGGGTGTCGACCGGCCTAGGCCGGTCGACGTTCGGGAGGGACGACGGGCCAGCCTAATCTAGCTCCCGCGTGACTTCGGTCTTGCCGAAGGTAGGAGGGGAAAGGCTGGCAAAAAGCCCCTCCTCGCGCGGTCGCTCGTCGATCCCGCCGCTCCATCCCGTAAACCCCGCCCCAAGGTCTTGCCGCGTCCACCGACGCGGCGGTCCTCCGTGTCGAGGTCCCCCATCACCTCGAGGACAGGTGGGGGGGACCGAGACACACAAACATAGAAAAAACTAGCGCTCCTGCCTCCGCGCCTGAATTTACCCCGCTCATTTCCCCGGTTTTTTCTCTGTCTGGTACCCGGGTACCTGTCGGTTTTCCGGCCTTTGGCCGTACCCTCCCCCCTCTGATCGCGCGTCCACCGAGCAGCCTTTTCTTGAGCGGGGGCCTCCGCGCTCACCCGGGCCCACGCTCAAGGACCCCTAGGAGTATGAAGGTCTGTCGGGGTAGTGGGTGTCGAAGAGGGGGGGGGGCAGGTCACCGTAGCCGGATCCGGCGGGCCGCGGGCGCCCGGAATTAAACAAAACCCTCCGTGCCGGGTTCTCCGGCGGCGCCGACCCAAAGGGTCGTCGCTGCCAGATCGTGTCGCTCCTCCCATCGCGACTGTCCGCCTTGCCGTCCCAGCTTACTCCTCCCCCCGGGAGATGACGCTAGACGACGTAGCGACGCGCTAGTGAGCGCCCTACCCTGGTGCTGCTCCCCAACTAGCTCGACGCCGGGTACGGACATTATTTTTAGTATCCAAAAAAGCCCTCCGTACAGGGCTTTCCGGCGGCGGCTGATCCTGAGGATCGCCGCCGCCTCATGTAGCCGCTCCTCCGTCGCCGACTAGCCACCGTCTTGTGTCCTGTCTTGCCTCACCCCTCGGTAAGGTTCGACCGGCACAGGCTGGTCGACAGCTAGCGAGTGCCCTTTCTTGGCGCTGCTTCCCGGCTGGCCACCACCTGCTCCAACACCCTCCTCCCACCGCTGATCCGGCCGTACCCTCCTCGCAATCAAACGCTGCCGTAGTACAGGCCCCACTCCTAAAAGTAAGCATGTATCTAGGAGTATCTGTAAGTGAAAAAACATATCGGACGGGCCGAGCGGGGGATCTTGGCGCCGGTAGTGCACAGAAATTATTTTTTTCAAAAGCCCTATGTAAAGGGCTTTCCCGACAGCTGCTCATCCCACGGATCGAGCTGTCGGCCCTCTTAGCCCCCTACCGTGCCATGCCTGGCACGGCTACGGGGTTTCCAGCGCCCACCACGGGGAGGTGAGGGGATGCCGACGGGCCTGCGAGCGCACCCCCCTCCGGGGCCGCCGCCGCTGCGCCGCCGGCGGGCGCCGGGCCAGCCTAATCTAGCTCCCGCGTGACTTCGGTCTTGCCGAAGGTAGGAGGGGAAAGGTTAGCAGAAAACCCCTCCTCGCGCGGTCGCTCGTCGATCCCTCCGCTCCATCCCGTAAACCCCGCCCCAAGGTCTTGCCGCGTCCACCGACGCGGCGGTCCTCTGTGTCGAGGTCCCCCGTCACCTCGAGGACAGGTGGGGGGGACCGAGACACACAAACATAGGAAAAACTAGCGCTCCTGCCTCCGCGCCTGATTTTTCCCCGCTCATTTCCCCGTTTTTTTCTCTGTCTGGTACCCGGGTACCTATCAAGTAGTCCGGCCTGCGTCCGTACCCTCCCCCCTCTGATCGCGCGTCCACCGAGCAGCCTGTTCTTGAGCGGGGGCCTCCGCGCTCACCCGGGCCCACGCTCAAGGAATCCTATGATTATGAAGGTCTGTCGGGGTAGTGGGTGTCGAAGAGGGGGGGGGGGGGCAGGTCACCGTAGCCGGATCCGGCGGGCCGCGGGCGCCCGGAATTAAACAAAACCCTCCGTGCCGGGTTCTCCGGCGGCGCCGACCCAGAGGATCGTCGCCGCCGAATCGTGTCGCTCCTTCCGTCGCGACCGTCCTCCTTGCCGCCCTAGCTAACTCCTCCCCCCGGGAGATGACGCTAGACGACGTAGCGGCTCGCTAGTGAACGCCCTACCATGGTGCTGCTCCCCAACTAGCTCGACGCCGGGTACGGACATTGTTTTAGTTTCCGAAAAAGCCCTCCGTACATGGCTTTCCGGCGGCGGCTGATCCTGAGGATCGCCGCTGCCTCATATAGCCGCTCCTCCGTCGCCGACTAGCCACTGGCATGTGCCATGTCTTGCCTCACCCCTCGGCAAGGTTCGACTGGCACAGGGCTGGTCGACGGCTAGCGAGCGCCCTTTCTTGGCGCTGCTTCCCGGCTGGCCACCACCTGCTCCAACACCCGCCTCCCACCGCTAATCCGGCCGTACCCTCCTCGCAATCAAACGCTGCCGTAGTATAGGCCCCACCCCTCAAAGTAAGGCTGTATTTAGGAGTATCTGTACGCAAAAAACATATCGGACGGGCCGAGCGGGAGATCTTGGTGCCGGTATTCGCACAGAAATTGCTTTTTTCAAAAGCCCTATGTACATGGCTTTCCCGACAGCTGCTGATCCTGCGGATCGAGCTGTCGGCCCTCTTAGCCCCCTACCGTGCCAAGCCTGGCACGGCTACGGGGTTTCCAGCGCCCACCACGGGGAGGTGAGGGGATGCCGACGGGCATGCGAGCGCACCCCCCTCCGGGGCCGCCGCCGCTGCGCCGCAGGCGGGCGCCATAACGAACCCATGTGGTCGCTAGACCTCGCTTCATCGTGGGCGCGCTTAGATGCCGTGTGCGGTTCTCACGCTCTCGCCGAGTCCGAATCCTTGATAACCACAGTCTTAGCAATGCTTCCCCCGCAACGTCCAACGGCGACTCGCGCAGAATGCGTAGCCGAAGCCCGATCAAACAACAAATTGATTTCTTGGTCCCTTGATGGCCTACTCTCGCTCGAGTTCTTTTCTGCGCTTGCCACGGACATCTTTCCAAAGCTTCAAGCTGACATTAGTAAGCGCGTCAACTTGCTTCCCTTCGCGAAGCTCGCTCCCACGTTTTCTAACCGCGCTCGGCCGGGGTCTAGGTGTTTTGCATCTCGTCTCGGCCACGGCAACCTTGCGTTTTTGGCTTCGGACCCGCCTATTTCGGGTCGCTTGGGCGAGCTCCGTGACAAGTGACTTGGCACTACGACGCACTTTTCCGCGTCGTGGTCTGTCGCGTTTTCGGCTTACCCGCAACCCGCATCCTCACTACTCGACATTCCCCCACTGCTTGTGCTTCTTGCCATCTCTCGGTTCAAGCCATGCGGGGTGCGTTCGCGTCGGCGGGTGTTGACATGTCGAATGATGCTTGGGCCACTTCTTTTGCTGATCATTTGGCTCGATGCGGCGGAGATGCTTCGGTCCACACCGCTCACTCTTGCTTAGTGACGGCCCTTGCGGAAATCACATCCGAGGCTCGTAGCGAGCTAGGGGTTGGTTTTGAGGTTCTCACAGATCCCACGGTGTTAGTTCAACTCCCCAACGGCAACGACGGCCTCCCCGCAGATGTGGGTGTCATGCACTATCACGGCATCCGAGGCTCGAAACTTGCTCTTGATGCCGTGGTATCCCGTTTGTTCGGCATTTCTAAGCCCACGTCTCCCGAAGTCGCTCTACGCCGTGCTGAGAAGACCCAGTTCGAGAAGTACTCGTAGGGGGCGAGGAGTCACACCGACATCCGCTTCATTCCCTTTGCATTCACGGAAATCGGTACTCTCCGCGGCCACGCCATGGTTTTCTTGACGGAGCTTGCCAAGCAGGCTACCGCCTCTAAAGGGATGTATGTGGGCATGTTGTTGGCCTCTTGGCGCTGAAAAGTCTCTCTCGCCGTCCATGTTGCTCACGCGGACAACGTCTTGCGGGCTTTGTCCGCCGCCGCAGACGGCGTGGAGACCGCTTCTTCCTCGGCTTGGATGCCTTCTCCTACCATGGCGCTCTTCACCTGCGCCATGGGCCGCAAGCGTCCCCGTGCTTCCTCGAGCGGCGCGTGAGGCGTCGCTTACCGCCTCCACGTGTTGCACTCTCGGCGTTGCTTAGGAATTTCCTTAGTTTGATCTACTAGGTTTGTGCCAAATGCAGTATTTCCTTTTTACGTGCTTTGGATTGCGTGATCCTCTTGTCACTCTCGCCCTTTTGTTTCCCTTCCCTTTTTCACCGTCCGTGCTCATGTTGTTCTTTCTGTAATCAAATATACTATGATCAATACTTATTTTTCAAACGCGTTTAACACAGGAATTCTTTGTCACTTTCTTTGTCCCACGCCCCGTTTTCAGACAATACACTGCGTTTAAACGCACATGTACATTACTCATACTCAATATATTCGTTGGGTATTGGTGCTCTTATCGGAAGTGCCCGTGAGACGCTAGGTGCGTCGGTAGGTATGCATGCGGCATGGGCTGTGTGATGGTTAGATGAGAATTAAACAACAGCATGAAAGACTGCTGCTTGTATCGTCTTTATATGTACTCGTTCAATTGTACGTATTCATAGATAACGTTCACAACCGTGAGCGTACATGTACTGATAATGATGTATTGTAATAGCCCCTCTAGATCATTGGCAGTAATGCACGCAAACTAGTCTCCATTTGGCGCCGCTCCCATGCAGCGCTTGAAGATCATCGTGTGCTTCGGCTCCGGTAGCGCCTTCGTAAGGCCATCTGCTAGCATGTCTAACGTGCCCAATGATATAACCGCAAATGTCCTCGCATCCACCAATTCCCGAATGTAGTGGTGCTTTATGTCAATGTGTTTTGTCATGTTCGAGGCCATGGGGTTGTTAGCAAGCTTGACTGCTCCCTCGTTGTCCTCATAGACTGTCGTAGCACCGCGTTGGCGTTGGTGGACACATGCCATCAGTTGTCGAAAGTGTACCGCGCTTTGTCCTGCGCGGGTAACAACGACATGTTCTGCCTCCGTGGTGGACAAGGCTACCACCTCTTGTTGCTTGGAGGTCCACCTTGCTGCTCCTCCGTTGAGAATGACCACCTCTCCAGATTGTGATCGCTTCGTGGTTGTGTCAGCCGCCCAGTCCGAATCTAAGAAGACTTTAATGTCCTCCGCATTGTCTTGTGATGGTCGTCCATAGGCGATGCCCATGGGTCTCGTCCCGTTGAGGTAACGTAAGAAACGCTTGAGGTGCTTCATGTGGAATTGCGTCGGAGTTGTATAGCGTCTGCTAATGACGATGATCGCAAATGCAATATCATGCGTTGTACACATGCATAGGAAGTTCACGGATCCGAGGATAGCACGGAAGGTCTCGTGTTCCGATGGCGTCAAGGCCATCTTGTCATGATCGGATGCAGCTTTTCCGTCTCGATAGTGCGTAGGCGCCATGGGCACCTTCGAGGGCGTGCTGTCCAACATGCCGTACTTCCCGAGGATTTCCTTGGTGTATTGTTCTTGGGAGAGACTGATGGTCCTGGCTTCTTTGTTCGTGATGACGTCCATCCCGAGGATGAACTTGGCATCACCAAAGTCCGTCATGCGGAATTGGTCCCTAATGGCCCCCTTAGCCGACTCAATCCAATTGAGTGAGTTCGAGACGGTGAGAAAGTCGTTCACATACACCAACAAAATGCAAATCCTATGCACTTGGTGGTTCATCGTGTAGAGGTTGGTGTAATGCGTCGCTCGCTTGAGTCCAATGCATGAGAGGATTTGATGGAAAAGCTTGTACCATTCGCGCGAGGCATGATTCAGTCCATAGATGCTTGTCAAAAGGCCCATGACTCGAGGTGTTCCATCCTCTGTCCATCTGGGTTGGCGCATGTAGATCTCCTCTTGGAGGTCCGCGTTGAGGAACGTACGCCTCCACAATCCGCGATCACTTCACCACTCAAGACAACGCCCTCCTCGCCTCACTCCGGGACAAAGCCACACACATCACTGACCCTCACACATATAAGCAAGCCTACTGCGATTTCTCTCCCCGTAAAACACACGCCTCCCTCCTCCCCCGCCTCACCCCCCTCTGGAAAAATAACATGACCACGTGGCCACAAGTCCTCCTCAGAGCCACCTCATCCTCCTTCATCCTCAAGTCATGCAAATCCATCACCACACTCACGGGGTCCACCACCCCACTCTCAGTTCCCATCCGCCTCCTCGCCGCAATCCTCACCGAACCCCTCGATACTATCCACAACCGCCTCCCCCTCGCAAGCCTCACTACCAAACAAGCATCCCCCCCACCACTATACACCCCTCATGGATTCCCCTCCTCTCCCCACACCTCCCTCGCTCACCCCCCACCCTCTCATCCGGCATCTACACCTCCCGCACCACTCACCCTTCCCCTACCGCACCCACCACACACTTAGACACCGAATACCTCACCCCCTCAGACCACCACTACCCCCCCTGCGACGTAATGCGTATCATTTCCAAACACAAGGACACAGAATACGGCCAAACGCAGTACATGGTTCAATGGGCCCCGGAACACCTCACGGAATGGGACATTCAGTTACAGCTCGACGACGGCTTCCGCCTCATCTCCTCCACCCCCACATCGGTATGCCTCCCCACCCCCTCCCCCACCGCCTGCTCCATCTGTCATGACCCATTGCACACAGAACCCACCTCCACCTGCTGCACATGCCCGCACTTTGCCATACATTCCCAATGCCGCCCAGCTCAGGGACCCGCCACATGGCAGTGCGAGTGGTGTGCTCGCGGACAACAACACGACCTCACCCACCTCCACGAGGTCCAGTGGGCCCCATGCCTACAACTCCATGACACCATCAGTGAGGCCCCCTCCGGCCCCACCGCCCTCACCGCATTTAACTCCGGCTTTGTCCCCTCCACCACACCCATTCTGCCAAAACCCGGACCCCCTCCTTGGTCACACCCCCTAATCACATTCAACCATGACCCCATTAACCCCGACCTCGACATGCTCCCTACCGGTAAATTCGCCATCCACGCACACCCATCACTCCACGACACCACCATACTCTGCACTCCCGACGGCCGCGCGGTCACCACCCTTAACGGCCCCCGCGTCCGCCACCTCTACCAACTCTTTTGCCCCGACCTCTCGCAGCATACATTTGAAGAGGAGGTCTACCACCTCACTCGCCTAGGTTCCCGCTCAGAAATCCAATCACCCACACCCGCCACCACCACCCGTAATAGGTCGGCCACCGGAGAAGACCTACTCTCGGCTCTCCGCCACACATTCCACATACAGACAGAACTCTATTCCGACCTCCTCAATAAATCCCTTCACTCCCACACCTACCACTCCCTCTACCCCGAAGACATAGTCTTCTCATCTAGTGGTAGCAATGCCCCACACACATGGCAAGGCACCAACATAGCCAACCCCGAATACGACCACGAATGCATGCGCCGCGCCATGGAACACGCAATCACCAGCGCACACCTCACAGCCCCTCACACACCCACCGCCACCATCCTCATCCTCCCCCGATGGGAACACACACCCTACCGCCACTTCAAATACACCAACTCCCCATACACCCACCACCTTTACACCCTCCCCAATGACGCAAACACCTTCCTACCCCCCGACCAACACAATGGCAACCCCACCCCTACCCCACTCGGCACACGATGGATGGTCGACATATACCTCGTCGCCAACCCCCTCGCACTCTCCACCCTCCCGTCACCCACAGCCATGACCGCACTTCACAACACTCTCGAATCTATCTGCGACACTCACCTCCCCAACCCCGCCATCACCCCTCCTCCTCCTCACCTCTTCAACACCTACTCACCCCACTCAGCAGGCATGTACCACCTCCCTCCAAACCGAACTCACCCCATCACATAACCCCTCCCGGAACGCCTGCATCTAACATACCTCCCCACCAGAGGTACTCTTGCTTGGAACTGGCAGGACTTTGTCTACACAGACGGCTCGAAAAAAGGAGGCTCGTCCATCCTCGGAGCTGCAGCTACCCACCCCGCCTCGGACACCAAAATCAGAATCCTGGTGACCTCTACCCCTCCCTCGCACACAATAAATCGCGCTGAATTAGCTGGCATAGACATAGGCCTCCAACTCGGCCGTACCCACCTCCTTACAGATAGTGCGTGCTCCCTCCGCCTCATACAAGGAGACTTAAACTGCCCTACCGCTTACAGACACAACATCCACCACGACACCCTCATATCCATCACACACACCCTTAAAACCCGCTGCGACGCAGGCATCCGTACACACCTCGGCAAAATCAAAGCACACAACCACTCCCTAGGTAACGACCTCGCAGACACCCTCGCCAACCAAGTCGCGGATGGTCACCCACCCGACACTACATACACCACAGGTTCAGAGGTCACGATAGGCCACTGGACCTGGCCATACACCCTCATTCCACAAACCCTAGGGGACCCATTACCCTACCGATACACCAACCTCAAAGCCGACGCACACACCTACAACACCAAACACACACACACACACCCCTCTCGCAAACAACCAAACACGGTGCCCTCCTCGCCCGCGCCGCGGAGGACGGCGCCGATTTCTCTTTCCACAAAAAGCACTCAACCCTCACAAATATCCAGTTCACACACAAGCAAGAATTCATGTGGGGAGTCCACAACACCCGCCTACTCACTCATAACCCCACCTTGCGCTGCCCCCTATGTGGCCAATTCACTAGCAACGGCCACATGGCCGGTAACTGCCCCACCATGTCTGGCCTAAGACAGGACCGACACAACAGCGCGCTACAACTCCTACTCTCCCTATTGGAGCGCCACAACGGAGGACGCTGGGAAACCGTCATTGCATACTTCGGTAACAAACCCATAAAATCATTTGCTTCCCCCACTCCTGCCCACACTCCACTTGACTGCCACCCACCTCACCCCACCCACATGCCCACCCGCCTTGTTGCTGCTGACGAAGGTCTCTCGCCCGACTCCCTAACCTCGTGTCCCGCCGTCCTCCCACCTGAGATTCTCCCCCCCGCGCTACGACCCGAAATTGTTTACAACATGTACCGTATGCGCCGGTTTTTCACCAAAAAGCCGGATGCGTCGGCTGCTGTCTCTGGGCCCTCCCAACTATGTCAAACAGGGAACTTACAAGTCAGGGCTAGACCGTGAACCACCTATGTCCAACCTCTCCAAGTGTGGTCGGGGGTTTTACTCCCCCCCGGGGAGGGTCCGAAGCGGTTTGAAAGCGGTGTGCAAGGATGGCTTGGGGAGGTGCGTTATGCGGAGGCTCGGCGAGTGGTCGTGCGTGATTTGGTGCGGTAGACAAGGAGGAGATAATGCAGCCATTGGACGGTGTGTGCATGGAGTGAAGAAAGGATGCGAGATGTGTCGAGTCGTGCTTTGGTGACTAGTTTGTCGGGAGGGTCGGTGCGGAGGGTGAGGAGAGAGGTGAGACTTGCTATGGTGGACGAGTGCGGGGTGCCCGTGCGGCTCATGACTATGGGTAAGATGTCGACTTCGGTACCTGGCCAGTGGTTTCGGATGGCATTTGCGAGGGGTGTGTATTTGTCCCTAATCAAGCTAGCTGTGTGTGAGAGGTTGTGGTCGGTGCAGTACTTCCATTCCCCTATCTGTATTTTCCTGATAGATGAGTATCGGCGGCGGCCGTTGTTGTGACCGACGAAGCGAGGTTCGAGGAGGCGTATGAAATCGGGTTTGTGCGCCGGGGGACGTAGTGCAGGTGGGAGGATTTCGGGGGGGAGGATAGCGGGGCACGAGGTTAGGGAGTCGGGCGAGAGACCTTCGTCTGCATCAACAAGGCGGGTGGGATGTGGGTGGGGTGTGGGGGGTGGCAGTCAAAGAGGGGTGGAGGTGGGGGTGGGGCGGGTGAAGGACTTGATGGGTTTGTTACCGAAGTCTGCAGTGATAGTCTCCCAGCGTCCTCCGTTGTGGCGTTCCAGGAGGGATAGTAGGAGTTGTAGCGCGCTGTTGTGACGGTCCTGTCTTAGGCCAGACATGGAAGGGCAGTTACCGGCCATGTGGCCGTTGCTGGTGAATTGGCCACACATGGGACATCGCATGGTGGGGTTGTGTGTGAGGAGGCGTGTGTTGTGGACGCCCCATATGAATTCTTGTTTGTGGGTGAATTGGGTGTTGGTGAGTGTTGTGTGTTTTTTGTGGAAGGTGAAGTCGGCGCCGTCTGCCGCGGCGCGGGCGAGGAGGGCGCCGTGTTTGGATGTCTGTGAGAGGGGTGTAAGTGTGTGTTTGCAGCTGTGGGTGTGTGCGTCGGCTTTGAGGTTTGTGTATATGTATGGTATGGGTGCCCCTTGAGTCTGTGGTATGAGGGTGTAAGGCCAGGTCCAGTGACCAATGGACACGTCCGAGCCTGTGTTGTATGTGGTGTTTGGTGTTTGACCATCCGCTATCTGGTTAGCGAGTGCGTCAGCGAGGTCGTTGCCGAGTGAGTGGTTGTGTGCTTTAATTTTCCCGAGATGTGTGCGGATGCCTGCGTTGCAGCGGGTTATGATGGTGCGTGTGATAGAGAGGAGTGTGTCGCGGTGGATGTTGTGCCTATAAGCGGAGGGGCAGTTAAGGTATCCTTGTATGAGACGGAGGGAGCACGCACTGTCAGTTAGGAGGTGGGTATGGCCTAGTTGGAGGCCTATGTCAATGCCAGCTAGTTCGGCTCGATTGATAGTATGGGAGGGAGGGGTAGAGGTCACCAGGATTTTGACGTTGGTGTCCGAGGCTGGGTGGGTGGCTGCGGCCCCTAGAGGGGAGCTGCTTCCTTTTTTCGAGCCGTCTGTGTATACGAAGTCCTGCCAGTTCCAAGCAAGAGTGCCTCTGGTGGGGGAGTATGTTAGTTGTGTGCGTTCTTGGAGGGGGTAGGTAAGGGGGTGAGTGGGGTTGGGGGGAAGTAGTATATGCCTGCGGAGTGAGGTGAGTAGGAGTCTGTGAGGTATGGAGGTGGGATGGTGATGGTGGGGTTCGGGAGGTGTGTGTCGTATATGGACTCGAGGGTGTTGTGGAGTGCGGTCATGGCAGTGTGTGAGGGTAGGGTGGGGAGTGCGAGGGAGTTAGCTACTAGGTAGATGTCGACCATCCAGCGTGTTCCGAATGGGGTAGGGGTGGGGTGGCCTGTGTGTTGGTCTGGGGGTAAGAAGGTGTTCGCGTCATTGGGAAGGGTGTATAGGTGATGTGTGTAGGGGGAGTTGATATACTTGGAGTGGCGGTATGGGGTGTGTTCCCAACGGGGGAGTATGAGGATGGTAGCGCTGGGGGTGTGTGAGGCTGTGCGGTGTGCGCTGGTGATTGCATGTTCCATGGCTCGGCGCATGCATTCGTGGTCGTATTCGGGGTTGGCTATGTTGGTGCCTTGCCATGTGTGTGGGGCATTGCTGCCGCTGGATGAGAAGACTATGTCTTCGGGGTAGAGTGAGTGGTAGGTGTGCGAGTGGAGTGATTTATTGAGGGGGTCTGAGTAGAGTTCTGTCTGGATGTGGAATGTGTGACGGAGAGCCGAGAGGAGGTCTTCTCTGGTGGCCCATCTGTTGCGGGTGGTGGTGGCGGGTGTAGGAGAGTGGATTTCAGAGCGGGAGCCTAGGCGAGTGAGGAGGTTGTAGACCTCCTCTTCGAATGTATGGTCGGAGAGGTCGGGGCGAAAGAGTTGGTATAGGTGGCGGACGCGGGGGCCGTTAAGGGTGGTTACCGCGCGGCCGTCGGGGGTGCATAGTATGGTTGTGTCGTGGAGTGATGGGTGTGTGTGGATGGCGAATTTACCGGTTGGGAGCATGTCGAGGTCAGGGTTGATGGGGGTGTGGTTGAATGTGATAAGGCGGTGTGTCCAAGGTGGCGGTCCGGGTTCTGGCAGGATGGGTGTGGTGGAGGGGACAAAGCCGGAGTTAAATGCGGTGAGGGCGGTGGGGCCGGAGGGGGTCTCACTGATGGTGTCGTGTAGTTGAAGGCAAGGCGCCCACTGGACCTCGTGGAGGCGGGTGAGGTCGTGTTGTTTGCCGCGAGCGCACCAGTCGCATTGCCATGAGGCGGGGCCTAAGGCGGGGCGGCATTGGGAGTGGACGGCAAAGTGCGGGCATGTGCTGCAGGTGGAGGTGGGTTCTAAGTGCAGAGGGTTGTGGCATATGGAGCAATCGGCGGGGGTGGGGGTGGGTAGGTTTACCGAGGTGGGGGTGGAAGAGATGAGTCGGAAGCCGTCGTCCAGTTGGAGTTGTATATCCCATTCCGTGAGGTGTTCCGGGGCCCATTCGACCATGTATTGGGTTTGTCCGTATTCTGTGTCTTTGTGTTTGGAGATGATTCGCGTTACGTCGCAGGGGGGGAAATGGTGGTCTGAGGGGGAGAGGTATTCTGTGTCTATGTGCGTGATGGGTGCAGTGGGGGAGTAGGTGTTGGTGCGGGAGGAGTGGGTGAAGGGGGAGAGAGTGTGAGGAGGGCGGGGGAGGTGTGACGTGAGGAGGGGAACCCATGAGGGGTGGAGAGTGGTGGGGGGGGATGCTTGTTTGGGGTTGAGGTTTGTGACGGGGAGGCGGTTGTGGACAGTGTCGGTGGGTTCGGTGAGGACTGCGGCGAGAAGGCGTATTGGGATAGTGAGGGAGGTGTTGGACCCCGTGAGTTTGGTGATGGACTGGCAGGATTTGAGGATGAAGGAGGAAGGGGTGGCGCGGAGGAGGACTTGTGACCATTCGGTTATGTGATTTTGCCAGAGGGGGTTAAGACGGGGAAGGAGGGAAGTGTGTGTCTTGCGGGGTGAGAATTCGTGGTATGCTTGTTTGTATGTGTGTGGGTCTGTGATATGTGTGGCTCTGTCTCTGAGGGATGTGAGGAGTGCGGCGTCCTGGTTGGTGAAATGGGTGCGGAGTGTGGAGGCAATGGGGTTGGTGAGGGAGAGGGGGGGGATGTTGTGAAACATGGTACCGGCGTCGCGTTGGGCACGCACTAGGCTTCTGAGCGTGGGGGGGGATAGACTGCCTGACATTATCGATTCAGTGGGCCAGTGGGAGTATGTTGTGGAGATGTTGTGTATGTGGGCTCTGGCCATGTGGCCCCTATAACCGGGGGAGTTCAGGATTTTGTGGAGGTGGCAGACGGTGAGTTGTGCGGCATGTGCTTTGAGGGAGGGGAGGCCATAGCCGAGGTCGGAGGTGGGCCGGTGGAGGGCGGTGCGGGGGAGGTTACGTACCGAGGAGACGGCTGAGCGGAGGGCGCGACATATTTGACCTTCGAGGGTGTCCAATTGGGAGTCGCTGAAGAGGCCGAGTTGGAGGGTAAAGTGTTTTCCGATGAGGAGGCCACGGATGACGCGTATTCTGCGGGACTGGGTTAGTAGGGAGGAGGAGAGGGCGTTGATGAGGGATGTGGTGGTGCGTTTGAGTTCGTGCCAGTGTTTGGTGAAGGTGAGGGAGGTGTTGAGTTCGACCCCAAGGACGCGGTATGTATCCGAGGGGCCTATGGTGGGGATGGGCTCCGGGGTGGAGTTGATGGTGATGAACTGTGTTTGGAGGCGGGATGTGAGGAGGGTGATGTTGGCAAGGGAGAGGGCGTTGCCTGTACGCCAAAGGGCGCCGGTAATGCAGCATTTGCGGATGTTGACTGTCATACCTGTGTAGGCGCTGAAGAGGGAGAGTTTCCTTAATTGGATGGTCATGTTTGGGGTCGAGCCCGTGGCTAGGCTGAGGTCGTCGGCGAATCCGTGTCCGGGGTATGTGGCTGTGGGTTCTGTTGGGTCGACGTTAGTGGCGGGGGGCCCTGGGCGGTAGCCCCGGCTACCCACAGTGAGCCAGCGAAGAAAGGGTTCAAGGAAGAGGGTAAACAGGAACGGGGAGAGGGTGTCGCCCTGTAGGGTACCTCGATTTATGTCTATGGAGGGGGTGGGACCATACGGGGTAATGTAGTCTGTGGATGAGACTCCGTAGAGGTGTTCGCATGTATCTACAAAAGTGGAGGGCATACCTTTTTGTGAAGTGGGAGTGGACCGCCTTAATGACGGCTGAGGGGGAGGATGCTGTGGTTTTATCGGGCTTGGTAATGCGGTGGAGAGTTGTAGTTGCTGTGGTCGCGGGGAGGAGGCCGCTCTTAATTTTTAAGCGGCGGTGGGAGGATTTCGGAGAGGCGTCGTAGGCAGTGTTGGTGCGGGTTTTAATCTTTTGGAGTATATCTGTAGTGGTGGTTCGGAGTAGTTGGCGTATGCGTGCCTGGCACTGGGGGTGGATATCGGTAGGGGAAAGATAGTCAGTGGTTTGAAGGAAGGTTTGGGCTAGGGGTAGGGGGCCGCCGTTGGTGCTACATTTGCGGAGTTTACGAATGAGTATGTGTGTTTTTTTAGAGAGCCAAGTGGGATTAATGGTCGAGGTAGTGGGGCGGGGTTTCTTCGGGGATAGGAGGGGCCATATGGTGGCCGCGTGGTCCATATGTTGGGAGAGTAGTGTAGTAAATTTCGAGGCTAGGGTGTCGAGGGAATCGGGAGAGGCCATGTAAGGGGTTGTATTGAGAATCTCTGCGTGGAGGGAGGCCGTGTGGTTGATAAGGGAGGGTGTGCTACGTTGGTATGATGTAATGTGGTGCGGTTGGAGTGGGAGTTTGAAGGTGAGTTTGCGGGTGGTATGGTGAGTGCGGGGAGGGTTGTGGGCCGAGGGTGGCCGAGCGATGAGGGAGGAGGGGGCAGGTATAACTAGGTGTATCGCTGAGTGGTCGGAGAAGTGTGAGGGAGAGGTGAAAGACGAGCACGCAGGCGGGTTGAGACTGATAGGGGAGGGGGGAGGGGTGAGCCAGTGGTCGAGGCAACCTCCACTACTGGGAAAGGTGGGGAGTGGGGGGTGGAGGGGCCGGAGGTGTGATTCGAGTAAGGAGGTGAGGGCGGGGTGGCCTGTACCTTGTGTGGTGGTCGTTTGGAAGTCGCCGCCCCAGAGGATGCGGTGAGTTGGGTAGTCGTCCATCAAGCGGAGGCCCCAAGCCGCGACCTCCGCGTATAAGCGTGTTGGTAGGGGGCTGTGGAGCTGTGGCATGTAGGCTCCGAGGAGGAGGTAAGGGTTGCCTGAGTGAGGAACGAGTTTCAGGCCTGCGATATGTGGAAGGAGGTGGGGGGGTGGGGTGAGGACAGTGGCAGAGTGGAACGATTCCCTTCGGACCGCGAAGAGGACGCCTGCGTTGGGTAGGGGCACAGTTGAGTAGCAGGGTCTGGAGCTTTTGAGTAGGTATTGTGGGAGGGCGACACGCCATCTGGATTTGTGGGTGTCGTGTTTAGTTTCCGTGAGGATGAGGACATCAGGGTGGTGGGTGGTGGCGAGGTGTTCCACGTCCATGATGGATGTGTGTAGCCCCCTGGTGTTGAGGTTAATGAGGTGTAGAGGTTGTGGTATATGATGTGGGAGAAGTGGTGGGGGTTGAGGGTTGGGGGGGTAAGGGGGGTTCGCTGGAGGGGGAGTTGTGCGGCGTGGTGGGGGGGTGTGGGAGGTGAGG
>JAPMLY010003534.1:0-17541 GCA_026401115.1 Tetraselmis chui | reverse complement strand
CGACACACACACACGCACACACACACACATACACACACATACTTAGCACACAGACATGAAACTCAGGCTCACACCCACACGCAAACATACACACACATACTTAGCACACAGACTGACACACGCAGGCGCAAACGTGCGCGCGCGCGCACACACACACACACACACACACATACGTACATACATACACATCCAGTGAGGCACAAAAGCACACGAACGCGCGCGCACACACACACACACATAAAGACACACGCGCACAGAAAAACAGAGGGAGACATGCAATGTACACGCAAATACACACACACATACACACATACACACAAACACACACTCTCTCTCTCTCTCTCTCTCACACACACACACACACACACAATACAAATACGGAGGGTTCTCTCACCATGGCCATGCGCACAATCATGTCCACAATCTCCACCTTCACATGCGCTTAGTTTGCACACATTGAACGTAAAAACCACCGGTTACTCCCACGACAACCCCCAACCACATACAGCTAAGATACACACACATACACACACACACACACACACACACACACACACACACACATACAAATCAAGCCTACACATGTACACGCATTTGCATACAATTGAATTACAAGCCAGCACACACACACACACACACACACACACACACACACACACACACACACACACACACACACACACACACACACTCGGACAAACGCAGACGAACATCTGGAGAGTCAAGCTGCAGCTTTTGTGAATGCACAGAAACTATTCATATACGCATACATTTTATAATCTTGCTTTGCAAAGAAATGTTCTCGGGACAGTTTATTGAATCGAATACCGTTTAACCGGTAAGCTTTGTCTTCAAAAACCCATTTTGGTTGCTCCGACCGCTGATTCGAAGTCATCACAGCGATCCAAATCCAGTGAATATTGGTTTGCACTCATTTTGCTACACACGCAGTAGTTCCTTTGCGGCGTTGGCTGGGATACATCTTACCTATTTAATTTCATCTTCTTAATATCTCGCGTCACTCATGCAAGGCTGCCCACAATCAATGAAGTTTTATATGTGTGTGCCTGCGCGTGTGTATATGCAGGTGCGTGTGTTTTCGTGTGTGTGTGTGTGTGTGTGTGTGTGTGTGTGTGTGTGTGTGTGTGTGTGTGTTAGGGTATGTATGTGCGTGTTTGTTTCTGTGTGTGTATGTACGCATGAGTGTGTTTCGTGCACGTGTCTATGTGTTTGTAAGCGTGCGTGTTGGTTGACTGTGTGAATGTACGTGGTGAACAATGTACGAGTATCCTTGTTCGTGTGTGCTTTCCCGATTGTGGGTCCTTGTGGTACTGACCAGCACACACCCACACACACACACACACACACACACGCAAGCATACACACACACACACACACACACACACACACACACACACACACAAGCACACACACACACACACACACACACACACACATGCAAGATGAATATGCTACTAAGTATATTTTGCTGATTTATGTGCTATTTCCATGAAATGAAGTAATCTTGTTTTACGTGGCCTCACGCTATCGTGGGCTCTCGCCAGAACTGTTGGCTGATGAACTAGCACTACGTAGACGTGCTCATGCACAGACAAAAGAAGATATCGAGTGCACAGCTCGAGGAGAAAGAGGTGTTACTTGTAAGTCGGTAAGCACAGCTAGACGGCAGTCTATTTTCGGGCCGACGGGTAACGCCGACGTACGCCGGGAAGATGCCCGTATCCACTTACGTCTGTGTGTCTCTGTCCGTGTGACTGTAGTGTGTGTGTGAGAGAAAGTGTCTGTCCGAATGACTGGCGAAAATGTTTCGGTGGAGTCCACGCCTTGGAGCTGACTGCACCCTTTGGCAACAAATCGGGCTTTCAACCATTCGACCTGGCCCAAGTGTTCGGTTTTCACCTTGTATACCCACACGTTGTTGACTACGCGACGTCATGGGGGCAGGTCAACGACTGTCCTTGTAATGTTCTCGAGTAGAGAGTCGACCTCATGTCGCATGGCTGCGTTCCTATCAGTTGCTTGGGGGCCGGAGAGAGCATCGGCGTATGACGATGGTTTGGCGCACTCTTTAGCTGAGAGCAGTGCGACTGGAGGAGAGGTGTCGGTGGGATGACGGTGGTCGGGAAGTGACGGGAGCAAGTACAGCGGGATGGCCTCGAGGATGTCGGCCGGGTCGGGGCACACCCACAGGCACACATTCACACACACACACACACACACACAAACACACACACACCCACCCACCCACAAAAACACATAGGTACACACACAAGCACACACACACACACACACACTCATAAACGCACACACATACACACACTCGCGCGCATATATCCCCAGGTGCGGTAACTAGACTCACAGGTGGTAACTAGTCTGATGTGTTGCACTAAGTACGATGCACTATCTAATGTCACATTGCCTGTATATCTGAATAACTAGTAAGTGCTGCTGAGTCGCTGACAATAAGGACGATGACTCCCCGTGCAGGCACCACGCGGCTTATCATAAGGTCCAGCGAGAGCTCACACACGAGAGCGGCGATGTGGAGTGGCGGGAGAATGCTGGCTTCACGGACGGTAAAGACGAGGAAGGTGTATGACACGGAAACTTCGGAAAAAAATATCGCAAGGGGAGCCGTCGAGGGATTGTCGCAATGAGATCATCAACATACCGTAGCAACAAAAGGAATAACAGCAGCAGCAGGAAAATGCAGAGACAAGAACGGAGGCAGCAACATCATCATGAGTAACTAGCAGCAGCTATAGCAATCGCGGCAACGTGCAGCTGCGCCAGGAGAACGAGCAGCACCGTGAGCAGCGCGCGATGAGTAGTACTACTTGAGAAACCATTTTCTCAAGTTTGGGAAACTGTGAAGTCACCTTCATTTTTACACAAGGTAACATACAACCAAACACACACACACACATACACACGCACACACACACACACACACACACACACACACACACACACACACACACACACACGCACACACGCTGACTAGAACACTAACTTGTCTTAGAGACAAACCCAACCGGGATACGCAGAAGCACACACACACACACACACACACACACACATAAACACATCCACACACACACACACACGCGCACACACACACGCACACACACGCACACACACACACACACACACACACACACACACACACACACAACACACACACACACACACACACACACACGTAGAGACGCACTCGCATATATAAAACTTACGCTCACATACGCACTCAGGGAGACACACATGGAATACAAAAACACACTCTCACACACTGACACACATATGTAGACACAGGCACAAACACACGCTTTAAAACGCAAAGAAGCGCACATGCACATACACACTCACAGACGCAGACACACGCTCACAAACACATAGAGAAACAAGGCACAAGCGGCTGAGTTAATACACAAACACATATACATACATTTGTACACGCAAACAGACACACACGCACACACACACACACACACACACACACACACACACACACACACACACACACACACACACACACACACACACACAGGCAAACATACACACATATCACGAATATCGATTTCCGATAAGGCGCCTCTGATACATGGATTCCGACGTTGTGCATGGCATGACTGTGCGAGTGTCGTTGTGTCATGCACTTGCCGGTTGTACATTTCACGGAGCACCTGCATCGCTTCTTATCTAAAACGTGCACGCAAGGCATTCCGATGGTTTAGGAAATAGTCAATATGTGAAACAAAACGAGCATTGAAAGTGTGGAAATGAAGCAATGGTAACACCTCATGGGATACCTAAGCATTTGTCTATGCATTAAAAGCATGAAACCGCTGATTGTGAGCGGAGTAGCCTGACTACCTGTTGTAAGGCACGTGCTACCAATTTAATTATGGTTAAAATGCGACGACAGAACGGTGTTGCCAACTACATTTCAGGATACCGCACAGAAGCGCGTGATAATCATGATGAGTGCCTCCATACACACAAACCTTCATCACTGTCGCCTCTTCTCTCGCGCGTGGTAAGTCAAAGCGCTATCCCCCTCTTCGGTCTTTGTGATTCCTGTCGCGGGCTCCCCTTTTAACTCGCTCTTCTTTATTCATAACTATCGCTTAAACTTGTCAGAAATCGAATAAAACCAGGGCACTTTATTTAAATCGCGAGTTTCTTGCAAATAATGGTAATATGTCGGTTGCATATTACATAGTTGCAGTACCGTAGAGGCAGTAAATCCCAAATATACCGGAAAGCAAATGATATTTCATCTTATTGCAATTTATTTTTAAAGGCCCGAATCTGATCGCAGGTATTCAAATTGACCGCTACGCATGCGCCCAAAGCTCAAGGGGTGCACGCGACGGCACCGACACTTGAGATGGCGAGCCGCTGGAGGTTCCGTGCATATAGCGCCACAACACTGTCCTTGCTACTCACAGCGGGGAGTGTGCCCGGGGTAGCGACTAGCCGGGCGCAGCATCATCCCGCGCCGCCGTGGTCGCTTTAAAGTGCATCACTCGGACTGCCCGCCGCACCTTCAAATTAGATTTTAATACCCACGGTCAGAATCGAGCGCAATGAAAATAAAATTTGCTGTCCTCCCGGACCATTTAGAATTTACTACAAATACACCATCATTTTGCAAAATGCCACCAGCATAATACGTACCGCCATATTTGCAAGAAACAACCTTGTATTATTTGACGCAATATTCTACCACGCTTCAACAAATTCGATGTCGACTCTGTCTAAATAAAGATAAATGATGGCTTGATGCTGCAGATACCGATTTTCTGCCGAGGTTTTTTTTTTTTTTTTTTTTGCGCCCCCGGGATATGGGACTGGCAGGGAACCCGCACCGGCACCCTCTACAGGCGGCGTTTTGCAAGCATGACTGAGAGCAGAAGTTCGAAACAAACCTCAACTCATCATCGATCATGCTCCCGGGTAGGCGACGCTCGTGTGAGTGCATTAAGTACCATTGTACGAGAACCGTACCGTACTGCGCTAACCCCACACGAGGCCAGTGTTGGAGTTTCACCAACTAAAACCTTCCAGTGACATGCAAACAAACATGAATGCATTCCCGGCACTAACCAAGAAAGGTTTGCCCTACCCGTCCGGGCGTCGACCCATTCGAGAAATGCGAGAAGGACCAAGGCCCATCTCACGGAGCAAAACATTTCGGGAGTGCGATACATGAACTACAAAGAAAGCAATATGAGGGAGGGCTTGGCGCCATAACTGGAAAAACCTCCCATTCCCTGTAAAATGGGTGGCGCCATGGAGGGAAGGGGGGACACCGCCTAAAAGTAAGGCATTTATATCTTCGGGGGATGTAGCGAAACGACGCACAAAACCATTAAAATC
Organism: Tetraselmis chui; assembly: GCA_026401115.1. Lineage (NCBI taxonomy): Eukaryota > Viridiplantae > Chlorophyta > Chlorodendrophyceae > Chlorodendrales > Chlorodendraceae > Tetraselmis > Tetraselmis chui. Next base: position 12,138 of record JAPMLY010003534.1, on the reverse strand, counting down.
TGGGGCTAGCGCCCCAAAATTACGACGGTGGCATTCCCAACGTGGGCATTCAAGCAAAATATGTTCTATAGATTCAATAACATCCCCGCCGCATGCAGGACAATGATGGAGAAAACGTTCAGGCATGGCATGAATGCGGGCAAGACGACGGGCTGTGGGAAATACACGCGTACGCAATTGAATCATAATGTGTAACCCTGCAACGGCCCCCGCGGGAATGCCCGTGCCGTATTGTGGCAATGGGTTCCCAACATATGAGGCCTGGGAATAAATACTCCATGTATTAGTACATGCCGACGATGATGTCTCGAAACGACCCCATACCGCTGCTTTTACAAGGTTAGAGGCCACGCGTGGTTGCAAAGACCTCCAAGCGGGTGGGACGCGTACGTTTGGGGCTAATTCCGCACTTGCCCTAGCAAAACGATCCAGCCACCGCACGGTCCCAGACGTCCAAGTATTTGGGCGCATACGACTAGGTTGGCGCACTAGATCGCTTATGCATGTATTTAGGGTGGGCGCTTTTAGGAATGCCCTAGTCCTAGCCGCTGCTGCCATTGCTTCTATGGGTGCTATTCCTAGCTCCCGTAGGAGTGGCGCTGTGGCTACCCCAGGGGCCTTTGCACCCACCCCAACTAGGCGCCTCAAACATTGATTTAATATAGTTTGTAATCTATTGACGCCGCTAGTCGAATCCATCCCCCATACTTCACACCCGTAAGTAAGGACCGGCAATATGCAGGTCTTAAGCACCGAGGTGCGTACATTAATGGGGATATCCCGCCCTCCTAACACCGAGTCGAGCGCTTCAACGGCGCGCCTACTTTTGTTTACCCTATCGCCCACGATATTTCGCATGCTTAAATCCGAATTTATCAACGCGCCTAAATATCTATACTCAGATACAACCGGTACCCGTTCCCCCCCGAGCTGCCAACGGTCGGCTTGTTCGCGTAGTGCGACTACATCGGAGTGGCGGCCTAGCGCCATTACCCCGCATTTTTTTACACCGAATCCCATATAGTGGTCCTCCGCCCATTGGGAAAAGTGGGCGAACATGGCATGCAAGTTATCGAGCGATGGCGCAAGGCCCACGGTGTCGTCGGCGAATAATTGGCCCGGCACCCTTAACGGTTGCCTAGAGTCAAGCATGTCAACGCAACCCGGCACCTCGCATCCCAATCCTTCTATCCCGTCAAATATATCATTAATAAATATGTTAAAGAGGATTGGGGATGCTGGGCACCCTTGTCGCAGTCCGCGCTCTATTGGGATGGGGTCGGATAATATGCCCGGGGCCTCTCCAGTTTTTACTTGGACAGTGCTATCCCTGTATAGAGCTTTAAGGAAGGATAGCATATGTCCCGTAATCCCATTAGCCTCTAGTTTAGAAAATAGAAGTTCATGAGGGATAGTATCGTATGCTTTCCGTAAATCTATAAACCCCGCATACGTGGGTAGCCCTAACGCCTGGCGGCGGCCTGCGATATCAAATATGCTCGCGACTTGCAAGGGGCACTCTTCCCCTGGCATAAATCCCCCTTGCCACCGGCGGATTAATTTATTCGTCTGGCATACATCTTGAAGACGTTGGGTTACGACCGTCATTAGTAGTTTAATAAGAACCCCCATAATGGAAATGCCCCTATAATTATCCATGACGGTCACGTCCCCCTTTTTTAGTATTGACACGACCGCGGAGCTACACCATTGCTTAGGGACACATTTAGTAGTCCATATATTATTCATCAACTCCAATAGGGATTTGCCAAAAGGGCTATCCGGGGCGTATATCGCCAGTTTTAAGGTCTCCGCGGTTATGCCATCCACCCCTGAAGCTTTATTATTATTTAATCTTTTAAGGGCCTTGCAAAGTTCCCCTCCACCAATGGGTCCATTAATCCCATCTAGCGCAGGGGAGGGGGGCCGGCCCCCTCGGCGTCGTTCCCATGCCTCGCGGTAAATGATAGCCCTACACGCAGCAGGGTGAGGGTCGCGCAAAAGCTCCCGATAGTGCCGCGCCCAGCACGCGTTAATTTCACCCGGTTCGGTATGGAGTACTCCCGACGTAGGATCATGCACTGGTTGTTCCGCGCGGTTGCTTTGCGTAGGATGACCCTTGGCAATAGAGCGGGCCCATTTCCAAAAACCCCGCCTACCACCACCTTGTCTAAAGTCGTTAATGGCCTTGTCTATGGCTCTAGCCTTTTGGCGGCGGCGGTTAGTTCGGACCATGTTTTTAACCCGTAAGCGCGCAGCGATATACCTATCCAATGCTACGGATTGGATAGGGCCGCGGGCCTCTTGGCACAAGGCCAAAAAAGCATGCCGACGACGAGCGATAGCCCCTAGGATAGAACGTTGTAGCGGAGGCCCGAGGCTCTTACGCCTAGTGCGTGAAACCGCCCCTACCCTACGGGCTGTAGACCATACGGCTTGGACAAAACCATCGGCGTCGGCGTCGATGGAGTCGGGTTCCCGTGACATGGCCCCCTCCATAGGCTCGTCATTAGGAGGGGCTAGTATCGCGAAGGGGTTAGCGGTGACGAAGTCGCGGAACGGTGTCGGCCACTCAGAAGGAGGATCTCCCCGAGCCGGCTTCGGGATTGACCGGACGGAAAGGCGTTCAAGCACGAGAGGGGGGTGGGGATGTTCGAACGAATCACCCACAAGGCGAGGGACTGAAGCGAAGACAGGGAAGTGGTCGGAGGTGTCCCATGAATAGTCGACAAAGACAGAGTGCGGGAAGGAAAGGGAAGGGCCCATGACGGGGGGCCATGCCACGAAATGATCGATCACCCGGCAGCTGCCCCTCCGGCATGTACCACGCACGCGCGCCGAAGCGTCTCGCGGCCATATTGTTTTCGCATCTGGTACACACCGCCAACGCCGTAACAAAGCATCTAACTGTGCTTCATCGAGGTTCCAATCCCCCCCGACGACAATGGTATCTCTAGGGAATTTTTCACGAAGCTGCGCTAGCTCCTCGCGCAAGCGGCAGCGGTACGGTTCCCCTTGCGATCCGGTAGGGAGATAGACCGAGATAAATATACTGCCCGCGGAGTCGTTACCACCGTCTCCGCCCACGCGGACACAAGTCCAACACGGGTGGGGCGTGCCGATGACCCTAGTATGTAGCGACGACCGGACCAAAACACAACATCCACGCTCCGAGGCAACGCGGTCACCGAACGAATAATAATCGGAATATCCTGTAAACCGTGCCCGCGCATCGGTGGCCCTAACTAAAGTTTCTTGAAGGAGAAGAATGTCTATAGCCCCGGCCACGAGCATTGCATTGATCTCCTCTACTTTCGACGAGAGCCCGTTCACGTTAAGGGTTGCTATGCGAAGGTGGGCGGATGGGCACGGGGGGCGGGCATGCAAGGTCGGCGGGGGGGGTGGGTCTAGGTTAGCTGGAGCGGTGTGAGCTAGAGCGGACGGGGCAGGGCGATGCGGGCGGGCGGCATGGCGGTCCCAATACGGGCGATGCGCCCGCAAGTACCATCCCCAGCGGCCCGCAAAACGTTGCATGCGTTCACGGACGTGTACCCCCTGCCCGGGAGAGTAGTATACATCAAAGCGCACCCCGCCGTCCGGTTGCATCACGCGAGCGATTTTCGTAACGGCCGATGGCCTGGCATTGAACGCTCGGGTCACGCGGTCCCAGAAAGCAGGCAGCGGTGAGGGGTCCCCCCAACAACACACACGACGGTGAGACGCCCCGGCGTCCCCGGCTAGGTGCCCGGCCGTCCCTAAGTATGCCCTTGTCTCTATGACGGATCTAGCTAGTCGCGCTTGGCTACCCATTGTGGGGCCAATCCTATTTAGACTCAAGCTAGGTTATCCCAGGTGGGAAGACACGGTAATACGTCGGGGGTGCTCTAATCATCCCTTGTGCGGTGGTTGTTAGTGCCTAAATGGTAGGCACTTGTGTGAATCGCACGTGGACCTAGCTTTCAAAAATTATAAAATGTGCGGAAGTATGGGACGAGTATATCACTACCTGTATCACACTACGGTACGGGTACTAGTACTTTGATTTGTATATTATTATTATCAAATGTAACGCCCGGTAGTACAGGTATTGATCCTTATTGGAAGGAGTAGAAACGATAGGAAAATATAAGACAAAATAAAAGAAAATGAAATTAAAAAATTAAAGATGAGTGTTTTGCTATGGTAAGCAATAAATTTTGCTATGGTTTGTATACGAATACGAGTACGGCTAATGTTGAGGTGATATGAAAAGATTTATAGTAAAATACTATATTGATATTGAATATATCTTATAAAATGAAAGAAACAGTAGTTATTATCTGTTATCGTGACCGTACAGGACGCGATGATAAAACAAGATATAAGTGCAGGTACAGGTAGAGGTGCAGGTACAGATATAAGTGCAGGTACAGGTACAGTCAACGGACGGGCGGGTGATGCCTGGTGGTCGCCTCCGCGGACTCGCTCGGTGCTGCAGGCGCTCGGCAGTCCGTCGCCGCCGTAGGTTTCCTCAGTGCTGCGGATGTCCGTCCGTTCGTCCAGGCCGAGTGTCGGTAGTCTCAGTCCGATGGCGTCGGGGTGGGGGGGGGGGGGGGGGGGGGGGAGGGGGGAAAAGCAACCGTCAAGCACTCCTCAAAGCGACGCGGGCCACGCGGGATCCTCGTGTGTGCTCCGTTGCTGACCGCGAGAAAGCCCCACTTTAAGTTGCGCGGCGAGTCCCGAAGGAGGTCCGCTTGATGCGAGTAGGGTGGCTGGCGGGCGGAAGGGCTGGCGGGCGGAATGGACTTGCGCTGTGGCGGAATGGGCTGTCTCAGTGGCGTTTGTTAGTACTTTAGTAGTACTTCGGTACCGGTTACGGTGTTAAGTGACGGTAGGAAGAAAATGTGCCGAGGTACCTGTACCAGGTACTAATGATGGATTACATAATCTTTATTGGTACCCGTACTTGCGCAACACGTAGTAGAGCATATGTCCAAGTATACTAAAATTATATAATTTTATTTTTCTCGGAGGATTAGCCCCCCTGTGACGAGGTATAAATGTTCTCGTTACCGATAGCCGGTGTTATAGTGAATTTAGTTAGTAATTATTTCCCCGTTACCGGCGTTGTAAGCTTGCTTTTCTCACATTGCTTATTATTTGGTGTAGCATGTGCGGATTGCGGTGCTGGTAGGTTTTAGAGTTGTGTGTGGATAGGGACCAGCGATTCGGGTTGTGTAGCTGCGTGCGGTAATTTGAACAGGCCCCATCCCGGACTCCGGGTGGAAGATAATGCCGGAAAACGAACTCCGCGAAATCTCCGTTGATGCGCTTTGATGGCGCTAACGCCCACACTTTGCTCATGTGGCTCTGTATTCCTTCTTGCCAAAGGAATGGGTGGAGAGACATGGAATGGAATGGGTGATAAGATCGAACTGAAAATCGGCGATGTACAAAATTTTCGGCACGTACGTGTGAGTGTTTGTGTATGTGTGATAGTGTGTGCAGTGTGTACACGTTTGTGTGTGTGCTTGACTGTGCATGCATGCATGTGTATGTGTATGTGTGTGGATTGGTGTGTGCGTGCGTGTGTGTGTGCGTGCATGTCTGACAGTTTGTGTGTATGTGTCATTGTCAGTGCGTGTGTGTGTGTGTGTGTGTGTGTGTGTGTATATGTGACAGTGTGTTTGTACGTGTCATTGTCAGTGCGCGCGCGCGCGCGCGTGTGTGTGTGTGTGTGTGTGTGTGTGTGTGTGCGTGTCTGTCTTTGTGTGCGTGTTTGTGCATGACTGTGCATGCATGTGTATTTTTGTGTGCGACCGTGTGTGTGTGTGTCTGCGTGTGCGGCAGTGTGTCTGTAGCAGTGTGTGTGTGTGTGTGTGTGTGTGTGTGTGTGTGTGTGTGTGTGTGTGAGAGCGTGTGTGTGTGTGTGTGTGTGTGTGTGTGTGTGTGTGTGTGTGTGTGTGTGTGTGTGTGTAGTTAGTTGAATTAGAAAAGTCATTTACATTGCACCGCGTTTTACCCTAAAATGGGCAGTTCTCTAAATATAATGCGTTCATGCGCTGGTTTTGTAGCGCATTAACGCAATGTGTAATGCTCCTTCCATCAGACGTCTTGAAAACAATCGAAATGAGCGTCAATACAAACATCAATTGTTACCACTATCAAGTATCATCATACTCGATACCAACGCACAGGCTCGTCACATCTTAGGAACTGTTTGTGTGTTCGTCAGCATGACTGGCAGTGCAGCGTTTCAAGGGATGCACTCTCTACACGTTCACCACCCAACACAGTGTCACTTCCAAATTGTTTACAAAAAACACTGTCCAACAATAAGAGGCAATGTGTATGTGTATGGCTGTGGACACGACGGCCACGGAGGGGTGGGTTTTTGGTGGCCAAAACGAAAGTTGCGATGCTGTTTGTGCCAACTATCCCCCGGGTTGGACGTGTGACGTGGACGAGCTTCATACGACTGTCAGCAAAGACACATTTCTGGCAGCCCGAAACGCGGTCCTGGACTGCGACTTTCCCGACGGTGACTGCGAGGTCGAAAGGGATGTTACTGAGTTAGGTAAAAATTACCTGTATTTTCCAGCTTTTTACGATATCAATCATTAGTATATTCCCACCCAACCTGTTAGCACCTGTCCTTCTGCATGTACTATCGCACGCCGGTTGTGCTACTGCAAGTCATCGTCGTGACCTGGTAGTAGTGTCAAGCTATATGGCGTGACCGAACTAAGAAAGCGCTGGGATGTTATGGTTACGGCCGCGCGCCTTCCCCGTCCATCATCGCACTTAAAAAAAAAAAAACGTAAATTTGTTACGGCCGCCACCCAACCCATTCGTGTGTATATGATGCACAGTGATGATATGGTGGCGGTGCACGACCCGCGCATTAAAGTTTAGAAGGGGGCCGTTGGTGTAAAAGAATCGGTTGCTTGCTGCCCAATAGTATCCCGGCATGACCTGCTTGATGGCTGCAGCCCCGCCCATGTGTCCGCCATGACGAGCAGCAGTTGCGACTGAGCGTCTCCTCACCATTTCATCATTCCCCGCAAATTACAAAAAATCTGCGTTTCCTATTTCCCTCCCGCCCCTCCCCCACACTGGCCTCGCGGCTCGGTCCAATGGACTTTGCTAAATTCCAATTCACGCACGCATCGGCATCTTCACCGCGGTTTATGGCGCTTCGCTGTCTGCACTCGCTCATGCACAACAACAGTCGAATGCACACACGTTAGTCCTGGAATCATAGCAGCAGCACTGGGTTCTGTTAAATGTCCTGTGGTAAAAATGATTTATGCGCAAGATGATTTAATAAGCATGTCACTAGGTTACTAAGCGCTACTGTGAAAATCATGAGTAGTATTCATTACGTGGCACTGTCGTCATGACAATAACCATAAGCAACACACGAGCGCGCTCATTCTCCAGTTTGCGCAAATGAAGCACATACATACAAAATGCCCTAACATAGACTGAAGTGCTTGTGTGTGTATGTGTGTGTGTGCGCGCGCGCGTGTGCGTGTGTGTGTGTGTGTGTGTGTATATGAGTATGTGCATTTGTGTGTATAAGTCTCTGTGTGTGTGCCTCTCTTTGTGTAAGCGTGTGTGTGTGTATCTCTGTGTGCATTAACAACAGCAACAATAGGAGCAGCAAAAACAGATGTTTAAGTATAACCATAGAATAATAAAGAACGATGATAGCTACACTAGCGCAAGCATGAGCAGCAGCGATACAAACCACATGCATACTTTCCCTGTCGGCGTGTCTATGATACCAGTGCGTGCGCATCTGTGTGTGTGTGTAAATGTGCAAACAGCGAAGCCAGCAGCAACATCAACAAGCAGCTGCAACAACAACAAAATCAGCAATAAGCATCAGTAGCAGCAGCAACATGAGTTGTGCGACTATACATGCAACAAAAATGTGGCGACCGTCGTTGCAAAGGGACATGGGACCAGCACAACGACAAGAATTGCATGTTACAGCTAAAGGTAGTTGGTCCTGAGGTTTGATTGAGGTGGTACACACCCAAGCTCACCCCCTCACAACAACATTGTTATCTATGAATATAAATCGTTTAAATCACGCCTACGCGCCCCCTCGCCGGAACACCCTCCAGCTAGAGCCGTCCCCCTCCTGCAACTTGTGCTCCGACCTGTGATACTGTTTTTCTATGTCCCGCGCTGCTCGAAGGTAGCCCTCTTTCCTGTGGGCCCGATTGGTATCGCGAACTTGCCCGACCAAAGGCATCTCCTTTGCGCTCCCCGCTACCGGCACGCCCTCCCGACCACTGCCTCGCCCAATCCACACATACAACCCCCTCCCAGCTCCGTTCCGAAACCTCGAGTATTCACTGTCGATGCTGTCAAACTTATACCATATCTGGTGTGTCGTGCGAGCAAAAAACATGGGTTGTAGTCGGAAGGCTTAAAACCTGACAGTGATTGTGGTAAGATAGAGCGGGCATCCGATTCAGCCCGTGACCGTATACAAAATAAGCGCGACATGGCCCGCCCCCACACTTCGCTTATTCCGCGTCGGAGGCGCTATTCGAAAAAAGCCTTGGTCAGAGCGTGACTCTTTGTCAAAATGATAAGAAGGCGCTGGTCCAACGGAATATGAGAGACGGTAGTGGACGGCCTAACTCTTCCCGAGGTGGGTGATATGAGTATGCAACCGACGAGTAACGCGACCATCGCACTGACTCGCTATCGCGATGGCCCTAAACATGACACTATGAGCTGCTTACCTGACTACACCCAGGCAAGATTTGGGACTTGGCTAGCTTCGCTGGGAGTTTCAGCTGCAGGGTCTTACCAGCGCTCTCGCAATGGCGTGTAGGGACGGAGTGGTGTGAGTGCTTGACAGTGATGGTGTGCGCGGGTACGCAATATCGCGTTTTCCGGGCGTTCCCGTCGATGCTAATTAACACGCGCGTTTTAGAGTACGCCGGAATATCGCTGTGTGCCACACTCGGTTCGGCCAAAAAATTGCCAAGCAGCCGCACAATCCCAAACTTGTGAATTCTAACAACATCTGCGACCAGACCACCATGTTGGTGCCCTCGTTAAGGATCATGTGGAGAAGGGCACAGTCCGACTCAGACCAGATGGTGGCGGGCACTCTCCCCAAGCCACTCCCTGATGGACCAGCGCTGTCCTGGCACACCTCATCTGCAATGATGGGGACAGTATTGGCCCAATGAAGCGTCACATCCCTTTGTTACCTTCAGGGGGAGTGTTGTAAGCAACTCAACATCACTTACTAGTTATTCAGATATACTGGTGATGTAACAATATAAAGTACACAGTAAGCAATTTTTATTTAAGTACACCGTACTTAGTACACATCATTGGTCTCTCTTCGAGAGTTAGAGTTTCCATTCGTTAGTCTCTGGTTACCACCTGCGTGGTGAAAGCGAGCGTCTTGCTCTCGCTCCTCATACTTCTTTCTACCGACTCCAGCCCGTTCACAAGGCTGGGTGTCTATGCAACCATCGTTTACATGCTCCCCTTCTCGAACCACCTATACTTGGTTCAAAAGCAACAACTATATGTATCTGCGGCTTCGGAAGTATATGGAACGCGCCTTTCGAGTACCTCGTTTCCGGCTGCAGAAGGACCTAAATGTGCAGATTCACTGCACATGTAGTATTTGTACGACTATCTGTGGGAACGGCTACGGATTTATATAAAACTGAGCGTCTCCTTCCGATTTCATCAATCCCCGCAAATCTAAAAAATCTGCGTTTACGATTCCCCCCACCTCCCCAAGCTGGGCTCGTGGCTCTGTCTAATGGACTTTATCAAATTCCAATCCGCACACGCATCGGCATCTTCACCGCTCGCTGTCTACATTACCTCATACACAACAGGCGAATGCACACACATTAATCTTAATCTCATCAGAGCAGCAGCAATAAATCTATTAAATGTCCTGCATTAAAATTTTATGATCCACGAACTTATTAAATAAGCATGTCACTAGGTTACTAAGCCCTATTGTGAAAATCATGAGTAGTATTCATTACATGGCATTGTCGTCATGACAATAACCCTAAGCAACACACGAGCACCCTCATTCACCACTTTGCGCAAATGAAACACATACATAAAAAAATTCGCCAACACAGAAAGAAGCATAAACACACCTTCAGACACACAAAAGATAGGACATCTATCTGCACATCCTCACCGCGGCCATACGCACAATCATGTCCACATTCTCCACCTTCACACGCACTCAATCTGCACACATTGAACGCAAGAATAACCGGTGACTCCCACGATACCCCCAACCCACGCATAGCTAAGTCACACACACACACACACACACACACACACACACTTCTTGACACACAAACACACACACACACACACACACACACACACACACACACTCACACACACACACACACACACACACGCACGCACGCACGCACACACACACACACACGCACAAAATTCTCACATACAAGTCTATCCTAAACATGTACACACACACACACACACACACTCGCATATATTCATACACACAGCACACGCATCTGCATACAATAAAACAAGCCAGCACACACACACACACACACACACACACACATACATACACACACGCACAAACATACACACACACACACACACACACACACAGTATTACATTTTTTCATTAAAATGATATAAATAGTCATATTTTACAGCCAAACAGATACACACATACACATACACATACACACACACACTCATGCATGCCATGCTGATGGGCGCCAGCTTGCACATGCTCGTGCATGCTGCCCTTTGAATTAACATTTTCTGAACTCTGCCTGCATTGCACAGATCCAGACACACACGCACACACACACACACACACACACACACACACACACACACACACACACACACACACACACACACACACACACACATGTGCGCACACACAGAATGACAGACACACATGTGCGCACACACACACAGGCACAAAATCACACAAACACACACACACAAAAACACAAACACACAGACACACACACACACCCCTCCAGGGGGGAAGGTCCATGACTGTCCTTGTAATTTCTCAAGTACAGAGTCGACCTCATGTCGCATGGCTGCATTCCAATCAGTTGCTTGGGGGCCGGAGAGAGCGGCGTATGACGATGGTTTGGCGCACTCTTTAGCTGAGAGCAGTGCGACTGGAGAAGGGATGTCGGCGGGATGACGGTGGTCGGGAAGTGACGGGAGCAAGTACAGCGGGATGACCTCGAGGATGTCGGCCGGGTAGGGGCACACCCACCCACCCACAGGCACACATTCACACACACACACACACACACACACACACACACACACACACACACACACACACACACAAAACACACAAGTACACACACACACACACACAAACACACACACACACACACACACACACACACACACACACACACACACACACACACACACACACACACGTACACACGCGCGCGGATATATATCCCCAGGTGCGGAAACTAGACTCACAGGTGGTAACTAGTCTGATGTTTTGCAATAGGTACGATGCACTATCACACTGCCAGTATATCTGCGCTGAATAACTAGTAAGTGCTGCTGAGTCGCTGACAACAAGGACAAGGACCTCCCGTGTAGGCACCACGCGGCTTATCACGAGGCCCAGCGAGAGCTCACACACGGTAGCGGCGATGCGGAATGGCGAGGGAATGCTGGCTTCACGTACGGTTAAGACGAGGAAGGTGTATGTCACGGAAAGTTTGGAAAAATTATCGCGAGGGGAGCCGTCGAGGGAATGCAGAAACAAGAACGGAGGCAGCAACATCATCAAGTAATGATCATGCGAAACCAGCAGAAGCTGTAACAAACGCGGCAACGTGCAGCTGCAGCAGTAAAACGAGCTGCACCGTGAACAACGCGTGATGAGCGACATTCCTTGAGAAACTATTTTCTTAAGTTAAGGAAACTGTGAAGTCGTCTTTTTTTCACATCAGGAAACATACAACCAAACACACACACACACACACACACACACACACACACACACACACACACACACACACACGCGCGCGCGCGCGCGCGCGCGTGCCCACACACACAATCACAGACACACACACGCGCGCGCACACACGCACACACACACAC
>JAPMLY010003533.1:10000-26213 GCA_026401115.1 Tetraselmis chui | reverse complement strand
CGCAATGATTCTGTAATTTCCGAGTCCTTAGATCACCTCTTCGCCGTTTTGTTTTGTCAGCATGTTATCCAGTGACGCTTTTGCAACCTCATTGTGATGCCCATCCGCGCACTGAGTGCTAATCAAAGGGTTCGGACCCTTTAACTGAATGTCGCTGAATCTTGTTGACTGACTGTACCGCCATATGTCGCTACCCACCTCGCTCACCCCAAATCTGCAGGGATTAAGATTGGCGAAGAGGCAAAGAAGGCGGTGAGGGAGGCAGAGAAGGCGCACAACAGCCACCTGCCCCCCGGAATGAAGGAGCTTCAAATTTATATGTAATTGTGTCGACGGACTCGTGGACGGGAAGACCATAGCCGAGTGATGCTATATCCGATCGACTCGGCGGTGTCGTGTGTCTAAGTTACAAAACTGTCGAGGCGCCTCTTTAATGAATGAAACGCCGTGTTTCCCGTCCCTCCGCAAATTTCAAACTCCGCAATGACTTTGTAGATTACGACTCTTTAGAACACCGCATTGGCGTTCTGTATTGTCAGCATGTTATCCAGTGACGCTTTTGCAAGCTCATGGTCATGTCCAACTGAGTGCCACTCAAAGCGCACTGAGTGCTACTCAAAGGGCCTTTCGGACAATTACCGCCTACAACAAAATCGCTCTTATTGTTTACAACTTCCGGCTCCCTGTCGATAGATTACGTCGCGCAGTGCCGAATGCGTGTTTGCGTGTTGCCGTGGCCCTTACCGGTAGGTTATCAGTGGGCCATTCTAGAACAAATATCAGATAGAAGGATGGCCTTGTGACTTTGTAAAGCAAGAGGGGTGCAGACATCTATTATATGATTGTGGCAAGCATTACCTTTTTATTGCATGGTGATTCACTGTTCTTTTCACATTTTTCGGGGCGAACCCCCTCTCAACACTTTCACTTGTGACCACATTAACTTGAATACGCAGCCAACATGTCGAGAGGATGCCCCACTAAGTTTCTTCAGCAACTGCACATTTTCCTTCGAAGTCACGCCTAGCTCCAGCGTGCATTGAATCTGCGGTTTCCAGGCTCCGCGACATATTCAACAATACGCACGCATTGTTTATTGTAGTCCAGCAGATTGCAGATGTCTGTGTCGTGACTTGTGGTTCAGCTGATTCCGAATATGCTAAACGACGGCCACCCTACACAGGTGTTCGACTTATTGGTTACATTAATATAGGGGCTGCTGTTTGAGCCTGTATTTAGGTCCCTGTAGGGGCTTTGGGGAAAAGCTTGCGGTGGGCGGTCAATCAGGCTAGTTATTGAGTGTGACGGCTACGATGGAGAACTACGCTCCGGCACTTTGCGAAGACCACAGAGGTGGAGCGTGTGGGTGGGGATGTGTGAAGCCAACGTAGCGACTGGCGAGTGACGCATGTTGCTACTGATCGGACGCCACCTGCAAGGCCGCCAAAAAACGCCGGGCTCGTGTAGCAGTTCGGGCTATTCCGGAGTGTTCTGTTTAAGTTCGCATGGTATTCATTAGCCTTAAGTTTAGGGAAAAAACTGATCGGTTCCCCGGGAACCGGGTTCCCCCCCCCTCTTATTCTGATCTTGATCAACCTGTCGTGGAGCGGTTTGATGTAAGACTGAGGGAAGTTGCAAAAATTTCAGGACTACGTGTCCGTATGCTTTTGTTGTGCATGTGTTTTAGGGTTGGTGCATGTGGTTGTGTGTATTTGTCAAGCACGTTTTCGAATGTTAATGTGACAATGTGTGTGTATTTCATCGTGGCAGCATGCAATTATCTGTACCTAACTCTGTGTGTGTATGTCAGCGTGGCAGCATGTTTCTGTTGTAGCTCGCGTCCGTGTGATAGTGTATCTATCTTGATATCAGTGCTGGTGTTTTCTGTACCTAACTCAGTGTGTCAGAATGTGTTTTCCTGTGGGATTGTATCTATATATATTGGAAAGTGTCCGTATGCGTGTGTAATTTTGTATATCTATTGTAGTATGTCAGCATGTGATTCCGTGTGTGATTGTATGTCTGTTTTGTAGTACGTGTCCGTATGCGTGTATTTCTATTGCAGTGTGTCAGCATGTGTGTGCGTGTGTGATAATATGTATGTTATGTATTACGTGTCAATATGAGTGTGTAATTGTATGTATTTGTTGTAGCGCATGTGTTAGCGTATGTGATTATATGTATGCGTTGCAGTACGTGTCCCTATATGAATGGGTTTGTAATTGTGTGTTCAGTGTGTGTATGTCAGCATGTATGCGTGTGTGTGATTACATGTATCTGTTTCAGTACGTGTCTGTAGGTGTGTGTGTGTGTGTGTGTGTGTGTGTGTGATTGCATCTGTTCTAGTGTCGGTGCATGCGTTTGTGCGTATCTATCGCAGTGTGTTAACATGAGTTTTGGAGCGTGTGTGATTGCATGTACTTGTTTTAGTGCTGATGAATGTGTTTGTGTATATCTGTTGAAGTGTGTATACGTCTGTGTTTGTATATATGATTTGTATACCTGTTGTATTACGTGGCCGTATGCAGGTGCGCTTATTCTAATTATGCGTATCAAGTTTAGTGTGTATGCCAGCACGTGTGCGTGTGCCTGTGCGTATCTAGTTGCCATGTGTGTGTGTGCATCTGTTTTGCTATGCGTGTGTGTGTGTGTGTGTGTGTGTGTGTGTGTGTGTGTGTGTGTGTGTGTGTGTGTGTGTGTGTGTATTTGTATGTTAATGCGCGCATGTGCAATCTTAGAGATTAATTGTAATGCCAGTGTGGCTGGCACCTGATTCTTAAAACTATTGTTTGGTCAGTCATTCGGCACAGCGTGAAGTGCACAACCGCGGCCTTCGCCGAGTCAATGGATGTCAGTGAATATCAAATTGATAGTGCGGATGATTACATGCCAAGTAGCTACTCAATCTGTTTTTTGTGTAATATATATGCTTTACATTGGATTTGTGCGTGCACGCTGAAACATCGCATACCGCCATTGACGGATGAGTGTGTAGCCTTAAAGTAATTGTGTATGGCGTGTATTCGGTACACCTAGTGGCATCGAGGATCCGGGCTATGAACCCTAAATGGATTTTGACGGCAGGCGTTACCACCAACCAAGGGGTATGACCTGCAAGCTGCCACCACTTATGCTGTGGTCACTTGGCACACTATCATCTGCATGCGTGTGAATCCCCACTTGGTGCTAATATGTGCCAAGGTGCAAGGGAGGCATAGCCGTCAGAGCTTCTATATCACTTGCGGTAGCTCAATCAACCCGATACGGCGTGCATGTTGTCACACATGGATTAGAGAATTCCCTTGTAGACATCGCCATGCACCTTGTGATGCCCTCCTCACAGCCGCCATCTAATGCACCCACATTTGGCTTGACTGCTCCCCCTATCCTTTTCCGAGGACTTTTTGGGTGTGCCCCCCCCCCCCTCAATGCCCCCAAGTCACCTCCCAACCACCTTTCTTTGAGATATCGCTACCTGCTTGACCAGCAAAGAGCATGACATGCGATGGGTATGGAGGCGATTAGCAGCGGCCTTAAAGCTCACTGGTAAGACAAGCCCGAATACCCTCACGTGCCGGACTGGCGGTGATGCTATCTTAGTCTAGTTGATATCCTGATGTCCAGTTAGCTTTGTCTGGACATTGTATCTTGTCAAAATTGTTGTACATCAATGTAGTTGTTACATCCGCGTTACGCAACCACCATATGCTAGTGAGCATGTAGCGAAGAAATCATAAACAAGGAAACAAGAAAGAGTTACCCCGTACATGTTTCCACGGGGGGGGGGGGGGGGGGGGGGGGGGGGGGGGCTAAACACTTTCTAAAAAGAATGCCTATTACTACCATGCGAATTGCCAGGCCATAGGGACCACGCGGGCACGCACGACCACGCAAACATACGCTCACACACATCCACACATAGATGGATTCAACAACACGTGCACACACACACACACACACACACACACACACACACACACACACACACACACACACACACACACACACACACACATGCACACCTACGCACACATTCAATCACACAAACAGACACTGATAGACACAGTCAACTACAAACGCGCACACACACGTGCACAAAAACAAACAATTACACAAAGACAATAGATGCATTCAACCGCAAAATTACACATCGAAATAGTAACAATTGCACACACTTACACTTGCATGATCAACCACATGTATATTCGATCATATCCTAACCCACGCTCACACATGCATTCAAACACATGCATATTAGACCACATACAACCACACACCGCAAAACATACAAACACACGCACAAACACACAAACACACAAAGACACACACACACACACACACACACACACAAACACCCCCCCACACACACACGCACGTTACAATTATCGCTAGAAGCACGGGAATACGTCCAACCAAAAGACACACAATTCACCCCCCCGCACACACACACACACACACACACACACACACACACACACACACACACACACACATAATAAGTCACACACTGGGAAGTGTAACTGTGTCACGCCACTTCGCCCCTTCCTCGCGACAGTTCCCAGCGCAACGGGCGCCACTTTTATTTATTGCACTTCTATCTATCTACCTCCACCTAATCAAATTCTTTGAAACTAAGCAGCGTATGCGTTTCGGAAGGCTCTAACTACGAGCAAGACCACGGGCTTGTGGCCCTCCCTACAATAATTGCGGTACAACCCCATAGCAAAGCTAGCAAGATATATAGTTGGCGTTGTACGATATGTATGTGTTCCTTATCGCCAACCTGAAGAAACCTCGCACACGTACGCGGCCATTTCATTTCGAGGCCGAGCTCTCTATTTCTGTGTGTGTCCGGCAGTTGAATCGCACATTTATTGACGCGTTGTCCTTGCGACTGTTAAGGGGGCACATAGCCCGACTGATCGGCTGCTCGCATACCTTACATCAACAAGGTTGATGTAAGTCCCCGTCATGGGGGGCTCTACCCGCCGTGCTCGCGGCCACGGCTGCGCTCCCAACCGACCTCCGCGCTCATTAACCCCAACCGTACCGCTATCACTATAACATCCCAGCCGTACCGCTATCGCTATACCGCTAGTGGCCACCCTGAGGAGCAAGACTCACCCTTGAATTTGCTAAGTAAAGCCACGGGAATATATACCGTATGCAACTTTTCGTTCTTCGAACTACTTACGTTCCTTTTCGGCGTTTTTGGGGGAAGTGCGACGTGAATTCATGCAACGTCTATGTGCTGCTCTTCGTGGAACTGTGGATTCCTATCCCCACGACGCTTTTCAGGAGGGCAGTGCTGACGATGTGGCAATCCTTCCTGTTCCTCGGGCTTCGGTTTTTTGCTCCTTTCTTCTTTTTACTTGGTGGCCTCCACTGCTCTTTCTTGTAAGACTTTTTATTTTGTGAATTGGTGCGTTTCTGTACATTTCACGCTGGTACGTTTGGGAACGTTTGAATCGATTTGGTATTGTTACGCCACGTCAGATTATTTGGCATGAAGCTTTTCTAAGGGGGGGATTTGTACAATAGTACTTACGCCACATGAATGGGATATGATCCGACAACTGGCATTTAGTTGGTACGGGGGCTGCGTACATGAGGAGTCGTGGTCCAATTATCACCGCCGTATCTAGCCTACTCGCGCGAATGTGTACGAATATGTGTATGAGGATACTCTCTTGTTGTGATAGCGTCGCCACGTCGGCGGAAGGAGTCTGAGCATGACGCGTACATGTACGGACATGAAGATCGCGTGACAACGAAGCTGTGCATAATACTCTGCGCATTAAGCCGCTGTTCGAATAAGGGAGAAATGCGGGGGGAGAAATCAGCCCAAGTACTGCCGCCCGAGAAATGACGTACGGGTACCCGCAATTCGTACGGGTCGGTTCGAATGACAGATACCGGTCCGGCAGGAGAAATACAGTCTTGCGCGCATTAAAGTACAGGAGGCGCGAGGGCTTTGACTGCAGGCGACGAAGTCCATGCGCGTCATTCCGCCTCCACCGCCAGCTCTTTAGCCAGACGCACCACCGCCCCACCGCATCCCGCCTTGCCTTTGCCACTGCAAGGGCAATCCACGAGCTGCGGCAGCGAAGATGCGCCGCTTTTGTGCACGGTCGTCCGCCGGCTTTCTGGTCGCCTACGTTCTACCGGTCGCCGCGGCAGCCGATGGAGACGACGCGGTGGACTTCGCAAACGTGGCGGCCGCTTCGAGCACATGGGGGGCTCGGGTGGCGAGGTTGTGGGAGGGAATGGCCCGGGGGTGGCGAGAGCGAGGGCGATGGTGAGCAGCCGCTTCCTGTATGGCGCTCGATGGCGGGGGCGCGACGGGTCGAGGGCGATGACATGACAGGGGATGTTAAAAGGTTAAGTACTAATCGTTATTTCTCCCGGCGGGAGAAATGGCGCTCCAGCGGGAGAAATAGGGGGTCATTTCTCCCGATTTGGCGCCCTTTCTCCCGCCGGGAGAAATAACGATTTCTCTTTTTGGTCGATATATGTCATTCGAACATGGGTCGCTACAGTACCCGTACCGAGAAGTAGCGGTATTTCTCCTTTCTCCCTTATTCGAACAGCGGCTTTATATGGTGTAGTGTAGAGGCCGCATTCCCTACACATAGACCGGCGACCCAACGGTGGTCGAACGAGTTGCAACAAATATAATCGACGCCGGCAGCAGACTTTGTATCCTGAGAGATGAAGCCGGTGCAGATGAGAATGGAGAAGGAGGCAAAGGCTGTGGCGGCGGAGCACGCGCTCGCCGTCGAGCGGGAGCGCCTGTTGCTGCAGTTTGTAGCATCGAACGCGGAGATGCGTCGGCAAATGAGTGAGATGGAGCAGATCAATGCGCATTTCGAAGAAGTGGCCGAGCAGGAGACGCCGGAGGTGGCGGCGAAGCTGGAGCTCAGGCGGCGGAGCGGGAGATGCAGAGGTTGGAGTTGTTACAGAGGCCGAAGGTGGCGGCGAGGGAGATGAAGAAGGAACCTAAGGAGACCAAGAAGTTGGCTGGTCGCACATATGGCACTCATAAGGTAGAAGCCGTTCACTAATTGTGCGTGTGTATGTGCGCGCGCGCGCGCGTGTATGTTTGCATGTTGCTCCGCCCCTGCCCCAACAAAAAGAAATGAAGAAAATATAGAAAAAGGAAACGATATTCGCGGTTTATATTGGAAAAGGGATACGTGACCTCCGGCATCATGGGATGCTTAACAGAGGCGGGCATCCCAATCCCAACGCTAAATTGGCGATCGCCACTGTACTTGGGCGCTTGTACTGTACCGGTACTCGACGTGTACTTTGCACAGTATGATATGTTGATCTTAAATGACCGATATTGCGTAAACAGTATTTAACCTCAGACTGTATTATCATGACGCGAGGATATTTCTTGGGGTACGGGTACCTGTACACTCCGCGATACATACCTCGCGAAAGGTGTTTCTGTACATTCGTAGACATTATTATTATCGATTATGCGAAAACCTTGCTATTGTACCGAATAGCTCATCGACAAAACGATCGTCACTTGGTAATCGATTCCCACTCACAAAGATTACTTAGAAGACTACGTATGCTTTAATTCTGACGGATACTATATTCTGGCAAATTTGACTCGATGCGTAGAAGTTATTTACAATCACTGTACTCGCTATTTCTATGAGAACTGGCTGAATAATACATACTTATTTGGCTAAATTGGAAATAATACCGCCCACTCCCTTTGGCGGCACTGTCTATTGTAGCTACTACAGTCAAGATCTAACCAAGGCAGGTCGTCGGTAGAAACTCGACAGCCTTAGACCTTCGGCTCGGGGCTTCAGCAGTGACTACCGTTTTTACTATGAGAGCATAAGATATCACTTTCAAGGATTCGCCGTTGCGCTTGATCCTGTTGGTATCTTCTTTCCAACGCGGTCTGTAGTTGCCGGCTGCCTGGCTTGGGGGACCTCAACCTCCGAGCTACCAAGCGAAACCTGAGTGTTATCAATACGGCTCGGGCTTTCGGGGGGTGTAAATTTAAATGACGAAGGACGTGCCTTACCCTTGCGTGTCACGAAGACCGCAGACGTCAACTCGTGGTTGTCTCTAGCGCCGCGGCCTTTCCACCGCCAAATTTATTCCGGCCAGAGATCTACCTGCGAGGCACTTGACGCACGTTCCATTCGCAAAAAAAAGACTCGCTGCAAGTTTGACAAGTGGTAAGCACTTTACCTTCTTAAGATGCAGGCAGCACGAATAGCGGCGGTTGGTGCAGAAGGGCCAGAACATGCAAGGAATAGCTTTGCGGTCCTTGTCTCACGGCTAGTCAACGGCAACTCCGCGGATGCGCGTACGACTGCAGGCGGTGTCAGGTGCTAGTCAAGGCGGTGTCAGGCGGTGTCAGGCGGTGTCAGGCGGTGTCAAGAGCTAGTCAACGGCAACTCCGCGGATGCGCGTACGACTGCAGGCGGTGTCAGGTGCGCGGGTGCAGGCGTTCGAAAATAAACGATAATAATAAATGATAGTACCGTACCCGTACCTCCGGGACTGTGGGCTGTATTATAATAATATTAGAAATAATACGCCCAGATGACGTACCGTATTCAATTATTATGCACGACCCCTGGCAAACTACGGACATATATGTGCTCCAAGACTAGAGATGAATTCAAGGCGCGCCACATTCCGCCCCGTTCTTCACCGTTCTGCGTTCGCGCTACAGACCTTAGTATCCGCCGTACCTATTGTACACCAAGGCAAGGCATGCAGACGGAACGTCGAACGGGAAAGAACTGAGCGGTTTATGGCTCTGTCAATCCTTAATAAACCCGGCACTTCGGGTAGGAAGGTTTCAGGTGTAGTTGAAACACGGTTGTGGAAACCACGAAAATGGGTGATGAAGTCGTTCCATATGTTGCAAAGCCCGAAATTAGGCAGCCATTAGCGCTCGGGAATAGCAAGCCAAATTGCAGTCTCTACTTCTCCACTCCCCGTCTACTAGCTCCGCCCTATTCGTAGCCCGCCGCCCCATCCTAGTAGATAGCTACCAATATCACTCCTTTGAGGAAGGGGGTTCAGCACGAGAGGTAGCTTCTCATCGTGTACTGCTACGGTACCAGGTAGCGATGACGTACCGGGGGGGTGTAGAGGGTGACACTACTCGGCCGCCGCCCGATCGAGGCCCTCCACGCAGTACGGCCAAAGGGCTACCAGGTAGCTCTACAACGTTAAATCCCAACCGACTTAGAGCTCCTATCTATGTACCCTCTATCGCTCATCTTTAGCTATGACGGGTCTGCGGCAGTTAGATAGGGAATACGGGTGCTGAGCGCATCCACGCTTTATTCCTCTGCGGTGACTTATTTAATGAGGTTGATATTTGGTGTTATGTAGGTAAACCGCGTGATGATATAGCTATTCTTTAATGAATTGATTCTACGTCGTAGTTTAATTGAAAAAAATGCAGCGAAAACCACCAATCAGTAAAGTAAACAGGTGTTCTGGTAAGTAAACCTTCGATTTATACAGGTACATCACTTCGGCAGTACCGTTTTCATTCCAAATACGATCCTCGTACAAGCGCTGCCTTAAAAATGACATATTTTAAAATCTATAGCATATATACCGCGACTACTGGTACTGTCAAATGCTGCATCAGCCGCATCGCCACCGCGTGCCTGTATTTTCGATACAGTAAGTAGTAAAATCGCCATGGCGAAGGTGGCGATCGCCGATTTATTAGCGCTGGGAGTGTAGCAGACTTGGACGCAGCACCGACTGTGTGCATCCCTTGTCATCGCACAATTGTGTTTACCTTGATTGTGTCATATATTGTTGTAATCCCTATTATTAGCTCAACGAATAATCTTACGCGATTGCATTTGTCCGTTTTCTCTCTTAAAGCCACTGTTCGAATAAGGGAGAAACGAGAAATACCGCTACTTCTCGGTACGGGTACTGTAGCGACCCATGTTCGAATGACAGATATATCGGCCAAAAAGATAAATCGTTATTTTGGTGCCGCATTCGTCGGTCGACAACTACGCACACCCTTTTTATAGTATTTACCCTAGGGCACGTTTTGCCAAAGATGTCAGCTTGCTTACAATTTGGCCAAAAGACACCCACAGGCAGGGTCTGGGGGTCAATTAGCGCAGGATTATAGGGATGGGTGGGTGGGTTCGCGCGAAGCCTAGATTGGCTGAGCGCGAAAGCAGAGAGTGCCTAGGCTCGTGGCTAGCTACGGCTTATAAGGCACGGGCTAGCTAGAGCTGACCGTTGGGGAAGTCGTTGGTCGTTGGCTGCGTCTAACTGCTCGGGCAAGGTGGTTGCCCTGCAGGTGAGACGCGCCGATATTAAACGGTAACAGTAACCGCTAGAGTTACTGTCCCGTACACATGATATTGGATATGCAAACCTCTAGATTCAAATCAATCTGACCATTTACCCTAGGGCACGTTTTGCCGGTAACCTAAAGCCAAAGGCTTGCACAGCCAGAATTAGTGTTGTGGGGGGGACGGAGTGAGCCAGCCGAAGAACCGCCAAGCAGCAGGTGATGGGGTCATGGTTGGGTCAATATATTTGCCTTCGGTCACAGAGTTGTTCTTGGCCCAGCCACCCATAAATTTGATTACGGGGAGGGGCGCGCCGATGCAGCTGGCAACGGACGCCGCGCCTTTCCGTAGGCTGTGCGACGTCCATTTAAAGCCGGCGGGCGCGGACGAGTGGACTGTGAGGAGGGCGAGGGAGAGCCAGGTGGAGATGGTGGACGCGGCGCCCCAATCAGCGGAGGGTTTTGAAGGTGAGAAACTCCAGAACGCGAGCGGGGGTGGCTTGCTGTAGAATTTTTTGCAGAAGGCGGCGCGCTGCTCCGTGTAGTAGTCGAGTAGGTCTGCCAGGACGGGGTTGGCGGAGACAGGGATAGCGAGAACGTGTTTATCGCTGGTGTCGCGGCGCTGGTCGCCTTTAGACTTCTATATATAGAGGCAGATTTGCTGCGACGGTGTGTCAACTATTAGGTCGCCTGTTTGACAACGGGCGCCAGTTTCGGCCCGGCAGAAAAAGGTGTAATTGACGCACACCGCGAGGCAAGCTCGAAAACGTTGCAGTTGGGAGAGCGCTGCAGGGTGAGGTGTAGCGTGTCGGCGGCTTGTAGGATGGTGAGGGCAACGGGTGCGGGTAGCGGAAGCCGCGTGGTGGCGGGGATGAGGCGGTGCTGTAGGATTTCGAGGCCACGTCGGGCGTCCGCCAGGAGGTCGCCCACAGCAACAGGTTGGCGCTGGTGGTCACGAAAGAACTTGTTTACAGCAGAGAAGTAGGGTTGCAGGGAGCTTGCGGCGACCGTGCCGAGCTGGGCTAGCCACGCGGTGTAGCGGACCATGGTAACGGGAGTGGCATGTACGGGGGCGATATTCTCCTCTGTGCAAAAATTAAAAAATTGCCGCAGAGCGCTGTCGTAGCTGGAGTACGTCGAGGGCGCTAGGGAGCTGCTGAGTAGAGCGACCGCCGTAGCCCCTAGCTTGTCAGACCCTAGGAGGTCTTGGAAAGTTTCAGCCAGATTGGCGGACCAGGGCGCCTGTGCTGCTTCGAGGCGTAGGCCGTAGCGGGGCTGTCCTGTACGCAGAGCCGGCCCGCGCTGTACATGGGCGTTTAATTGTACCGGGCGAAGCGCCCGTCCAATCGCACCGCGTCGGGTGTACAGCCACGAAGGGGTTAGAGACGAAAGGCCACGATGCTCCACGCGGGAGGCCCGACCCCCTCGGGCTTGCCGCGCCTGCCGGGAAAGAATAGGTCGCGCGCCGCCGGGAAGTGCAGCGTTTCGGTGGCCAATCGAGCGAACGCGTGGTACCTCGGTTTGTTGGGCCAAAAGGGGGCGATGACCGTGGCCGAGGCTTGAGCTTGGGTGAGTTTGGCGGCGAGGGCAGGGAGGGCAGACCAGGGTGGGTTGCAGTAGTTATTTTCTCTGCGCCACGCGTCGTCGGATAGGCGGAGGGAGTCGACGTCCTCGCATAGTGGGTCGCGCCAGCGGGCGTTGAAGCGGGGAAGTTGCGCGTTGAGCATGGACGCGAAACGGTCGATAGTGTGGGGCCCCCACCGGCGTTGCAGGTAGGAGAAAACACGGGGGTTGAGCTGCCAGTCTTCGTAGTCCAACTCGCAGCTTAGCTTGTCGGCCCATATATTGGCCGCCGAGCGGATGTAGCGTGGCCGGATGTTGATGTCGTTGTTGTCGAGGAGGTACCATAGGCGACGGAGTTCGGCCATCATGGCGGGAGAGCGCGAGGTGAGCTTGGTGAGGGCGGCGACCACAGCCGTGTTGTCCTCGTGTAGGAGGACGTGCCGGCCTCGGAGTTGGGGTAGAAAGGATTCTACCGCGTGTCGCACCGCACGAAGTTCCTTCCATGTGATGTGTTGTTGGCGGTCGGTAGCGCTCCAAAAGCCCCGGGCTTGATAGTTGGAGTCCTCGTTTAGAACGGCACCCCAACCGTAAGCACTCGAGTCGGCGTGGAGGTAGGCGGTCGCGATAGGCTTGTAGATGGACCGGCCGTTGTGTTGAGTGGGGACCGTGCGCCACCACTCGAGGTCTCGGCGTAATTGGTGGGTGAGTCGGACGCGTCCGCCCCACCCAACACGTGTGGCTAACACGTCGTAGAGTTCGCGCAAAAAGAAGCGCGCGGGGGCGATTGCGAGGTAGAGGAACTGCGCTTTCCCGGCGAACGCCGCAAGGTGGCGTGTAGGAAGCCATCGGGCGTTGGAAGCGGCCCGTCCGAGTAGGGAAGAGGCTTGTTGCGCGAGCTGGTGGAGTTTTGCGGGAGGGGCGCGAAACATGCCGTGTTGGAGGTCCACCGTTAATCCCAAGTGGTCGCCGACTTGAGTTGGTGTCCAAACGCCTTTCTTGGGGTTGCGTTCGAGGCCGAGTGTGTCGAGGAGGGCTTGGACGCGTTGTCGTAGTAAGAGAGCGTCCGCGTAGGAGTCGGCGAGGAAAAGGAAGTCGTCCATGTAGGGGAGTAGTCGGGTCCCTCGCCATCGCGTGTTTCGGAGGAAGCGCTTTGTAGGGCGGCGACTGTGGGGAGGGGTAGTCGCTGGCATAGGTTGCGGAGGGCGTCGTATATGGTTTGTGAACACCTGAGTTAGCTTGCAAAAGTAGTAAGCCGAACCCGACCAACCCATGGGAAGGCATGCTAGGCGCCATAGCGTGCCTCGGTAGTTGACCGTGAAGAAGTCCCGGTCTTCCTCCCGGATGCCAAGGGTGTAGTACCCGTCGGCAAGGTCGAGGGAGACGAAGTAGTCGCCCGGACGCGAGAGGTGACGTAGATGCTTGAGCGTCTCGCACGTCATGGTGAAGGTCGAGCAATAACGGTTGAGTTCTCGAAGGTCGATAATCAAACGCCATTGGTTGCACCCGGGTTTTGGAACTAAAAACATCCGGGAAACGTAGCGAGGGTTGTCCGCTCGCTCCCAAGCACCGCAAGCCTCGAAGCGGGGAAGCTCCGAGTTTAGAAACTCGAGTTGGGCCGGCGTCGTGTCGAGCATAGAGATGCCGTGGTTGAAGGGCTTGGGGCGTAGGCCGTGTTTGAACTTTACGCGGACGCCATGGCGGATCCAATTTAGGACTTGGCCGCTCGCGCCGATGCGCTCCCACTCCCGCCATCTTCGACGTACGCGGTGGCGCATGTAGGAAGATGTCGGGGAGCAGGAATCGGCGCGGCGGGCCACACCGTCATTTCTTGGTCGTGGGTTTAGCCGGGTCGGTCGGCTTGGGTGGCGCGGTGGCGCGGGCTGCCGCTGCTGCTGCTGCTGCTGTGGCTTTGCGTTTGTCGGCGGCGGCCTTGGGGGCTCGTGCGTCGGGACCGGGGGGCCTGTCTGGCGTGACTTTGGCGAAGGCAGCCCCGGCGGCGGCCTTGCTGGCGGCGTGTAGGCTGACTTCCAGCGTGCGGTCGACAAACGCTTGGCGAAGCGCATCCAATGTGCCGGAGACCGCGGTAGGGCGCGGTCGGCAAAAGCGCTCGTGGGCCAGTTCGGCAAAGACGCGGTCCGCATCCGTGCTCGTTTGTCCGCCCTTGGTGAGGCGGAGGAAGCCCAATCTAGTACGGGCGGCCTCCTCCGTCGCCATGTGGGTGCGATGACCCGCTCGGATGAGGGTAATCGCTGCCGTCTGCTCTGTCGATAAAGGTGGGCCTTGCGACAGCGTGTCCAGAGCCTCGCCAATTGCCGCGTTGGCGCAGCTGTCGAAGAAGGCATAGCACCCGATGTGTGGGTACTCGTCGTAGGCGGCTTGGGTGCGCTTGTCGCTCAGAGTGCGGGCGGTGTCGTCCGTGAGGGTCCACAGACGTGGCTCGTCGACGTCACGAGGGGGACGTTCGAGGCCGGCCGGGATGACTTCGCCGTAGTAGGTGAAGTCGACGAAATCGGTCGCGGAGGGATCGGGTTCGTCGTCGAGCAGGTCGATAGGTGGCTCGGGGGCCGCCTTACCATCTTCCGTCGCGGTCGCGTCGGTGGGAATGGAGTGCTGTTGATTAGTAGCAGCAGGTGTGGCTGTTGTCTCTCGGAGCTGGGCGAGTAAGGCAGCGTTAGCCGCCAAAAACTGTTCCGTTATCCGTTGTTCCGATGCCAAAACTGCCGTACGAATCTGTTCGGCTGTGCGTTGTTCGAGTGAGGTAGCGTGAGGGTCGGCCGCTGCGGCGGATGTAGACTGCTCAGGCTGCATATTGGGGAACTCTGTAGCTGAACGAGGGGAAGTGTCGCGTGACGCTCGAGTGCGCATGGGATGAAAAGTAA
Source organism: Tetraselmis chui (assembly GCA_026401115.1). Lineage (NCBI taxonomy): Eukaryota > Viridiplantae > Chlorophyta > Chlorodendrophyceae > Chlorodendrales > Chlorodendraceae > Tetraselmis > Tetraselmis chui. The sequence goes on along the minus strand of JAPMLY010003533.1, from coordinate 11,444 downwards.
GATTGACACCCTACTCGACTACGAGAGTCGAGACTGCATTCGCGCGAAGCCTAGATTGGCTGAGCGCGAAAGCAGAGAGTGCCTAGGCTCGTGGCTAGCTACGGCTTATAAGGCACGGGCTAGCTAGAGCTGACCGTTGGGGAAGTCGTTGGTCGTTGGCTGCGTCTAACTGCTCGGGCAAGGTGGTTGCCCTGCAGTTAAGACGCGCCGATATTAAACGGTAACAGTAACCGCTAGAGTTACTGTCCCGTACACATGATATTGGATATGCAAACCTCTAGATTCAAATCAATCTGACCATTATAGTGGGTATTATTGGCGACCGTAGTTGGAAAGATGTGCGTGAATAAATAGATGACTGAATTTTGTGGACCTTATTTGGGTAAGGATTTTGGGTAAGACCAAGTACTCTAGTAGGTGCTCTCGGCGACCGTAGTTGGATAATTATTTATGTCTTGTAAATAAGCCAGTACCTGTAATGACATTCTTTTATGTACATAGGCGCGCGGGGCGACGTGTCCTGCTGCTGCGGCAATATTCACACATGCTTGACATCAAGAGGGTTCTTCCCTCGATCTCCGACACTGCAAGAAACCGAGTGAGAAACCTGCGCGCCGTGAGGTACCTGCTATATTTTGTCGCTTCATCTGCGGCCACTTTACCGGCTTGGCAGACGAAAATCCCCGCTCTAACGCTATTAGTGATCTCAGACCTACGTCTGTGCGATAACGGCACCCGTCATCTTTGCTATGGCCGCAACCTACTAGCAGAAACTCAGATAACCTAGAGCATCTCCTTAACCCACTGGACCCTCTGGCTCAGCATGGGGGCTGGGGTATCCAAGAGGGGATCTAGAGCTCAGCGCCAGTCGTTGGAGGTGCGTGCCGCGGAAGCAGAGAGGGCGTTGCGTGAATCGCAAGAGAGGGTGCTGCGGCTCGAGTTGCAGGCTCAAGAAGGTCAGCAGCGACATGCCGAGGCGGGTGATGTCCAGCGTGGCACCTCAGGAAGTTCTGAGCAGGCGCGCGTTGCCAACGCAGAGAGGGCAAAAATGCGCGAAGTAACGGAGGAAAGGTTGGTACCGTATCACTTACGGAGGCACCCAGAGGTGGAGGCCACTGCAAAGGGAGAAACGGTGGCTATGGGCCAACGGGCCGCTCACGGCACGACGGACGGAAGAGGTGGGCCCTTACTGACAGTGTTATCATGTAGTTAAGCGCTTATTGATATTGCCAATTATCGTGTCGCCGAACGAGAATTCACGATAGATAAATGCACAGGCCCGACACGAGCGTGCGGCGAGGTTCCAAGTTGTCGATGAGGGCGACACGACAAAAGTTTTGACAAGTCCTAAAACCCAAGGAGGAGAAGCCAAATCAGGTCTGATGTTTTTATAGATAAGGAGGTTGTGTGATGACTGTTTGGTTCCGTCGCCTATGAAAAAGGG
>JAPMLY010003533.1:0-7500 GCA_026401115.1 Tetraselmis chui | reverse complement strand
TGCATCCCTTGCCTGATTTGGCCAAGGCAACCAAGAACATGTGTGCTGATTCGCCCCGCCGCAGAAGGACTACTGCTACTACGAGTTCAAGTATGCAATAGATCAACGGCCGGACGGCATCGTACCAGTCGTCACTGCAGAAGAGGCCAAAGACATGAGCTCTTGGAAAGGGCTGCTGAAGCCTTACATGAAGCCTCTCTACATCGACTTGAGCTGCCCTGTCGCAGAACTCAATACGGAGAAAGTCAAGGCCCTTGCCGGCAGGCTCAAAGCAGCGCGGGAAGACCTCGATGCTTCAGGTTGGCATCACCACCCCATTCCCATCTTCACTCTACATTTAGCCGTTGCTCGTGACTGCTCGTGGACGGGTCGAGTGAGCGATGGGCACTGATAACTTGTCAATACAGATCCATGATATGCAATGGATAGTGTATTTCTTGAAAACCCTTACAACTATTTGGTATTACGCGTTTTAACTGAAAGTTGGCTCGCGTTGACGACTCGCTTCTCTCAAACAATAATTCCTTGTACTGAAGGACTGTCGTTGCTACCGTATCGATAGTCTGTTTGGGAAGCCGCATTATCGATCGGGAGTAAAAATAAAAATCCGCTTGTTGTTGTTCACAATAGGCGATGTCGGCGAGGCGTCGGCGTCGGGCTCATCAGGAGCAGGGCCCTCGAAAACGCGGGGCGCAATCGACACACAGTTGATCAAAGCCGTCGACGGTTTAACGCAAGAGGAGATGGAAGACTTGGCGGAGCAAGATCTGCCGGAGGTGGCGTTCAAGAAGCTACAAAACCCTCACCTCGCTCTAAGCGTGGACGAGCAGATCGAGTGTCTGACGGGATGCATCGCCGTCGGCGCCACCCGCGCCAAGCAGGCGAAGGGCAAGAACCTCCTCATGTTTATCGGGAATACCGGTGCTGGAAAGAGCACGATGGTTAACTTCCTGCACGGCTGCGAGATGGAAAGCTTTGAAATTGGTCCGGATGCAATCGAACCCGCTATCCGAGTAAAAGCTGACTCGGCCAAGCCGGAGCTGAGCGGTGCAAAGATTGGGCACGGCAATGAAAGTATGACTTTCATTCCCGGAATCGGCTGTGACGAGAACTTCACCTACCTGGACTGCCCCGGCTTCCTCGACAACCGAGGGGCGGAGATCAACATCGCCAACACGGTCAACATCAAACAAGCCATTTACGCGGCGAAGAGCGTCACGGTGGTAGTACTCATTAACTTTTGGTCTCTGCGGGCGGACCGGGCCAGAGGGCTACGTGACTTAGCAAAGATTCTGCAAGACCTATTCGGGAGCATCGCTCAGCTGGAAGAGCACGCGGCGTCGATCGCCCTCGGCATAAGCCAGGTGCCAACCCGCATCGGAAACAAAATCATTAATATCGATAGTGTTATGGGGATGTTGGCAGACGGAAGGGGGTTGCCTACTCGCGAGGCCAAACTGGTGGCGATTTTGAGCAACAATATCTTTATAGCCCATCCCGCGAAGGACATGGACCCGAACCTGGGTTGGGTCAGCCTTGAGGAGCTCGTGTGCCTACTTCGCGGCCTCAAGAGCATCCTGGAGCCAAGCAACATATTCCGGACGGTGCTGACGCCGGAAGACGAGCGCGCATTGCGCGCCATCGTGGAGGAGCTGAGCAGGAGAGTGGCTGACGCGATGAAGCAGAACAACTTTGTGGCCGCAGCGAGTATGTTGGCGAGTTTGACCAAGATCGACGTCATCGACAACGTGCTGGTGACGAGGATGAAATACCAAGCGAGTGACACCGTGCGGACGGTGCTTCTGTCGCTGCGAGAGCGCGCTACGCAGTGTCTGTTGGCGAGTATGATGGAGGAGGCGAGGGGGATAGTGGGGCAGCTGGAGGCCGCGGCGCGGGCTTTGCGCCATACTTCGCCCGGCTACGCTGCGATTGCGGAACAAGCGGTGACGACTTTGGGGCGGCAGACAGAGCAGCGTCAGAAGGACATCGAGGCGATGGAGGCGCTGCGCCGCGACATGCAGGAGTACAAGTCGCAGAGCGAGGCGATCCAACGGCGGCTGAAGGAATTGGAGCGGCTGCAAGCGACATCGGCGGCGGACGTCGCGGCAAAGGAAATGGAGTTGGAGCAGCTGAAGTTAGAAAAGGAAACGGAGTCTGCGGCGGCGGAGCACGCCTTTGCCGTCGAGAAGGAGCGGCTGGCGCGGCAGATGGAGGCGTCGACGGCGGAGGAGAAGCAGCGGTTGATGGAGGAGGTGAGCCGGCTGCAGAGGGAGGAGGAGGAGAACAGGGCGCGGTTGGAGGATGAGGCGGCCGGGCGGGAGCGGCTGCTGCAGGAGACGTTGGAGGCGAACAAGAGGATGGCGGCGGAGCAGGAGAGAGAAAGGGCGGAGATGCTGCAGAAACAACAGGAGGTGGTGGCAAGGGAGGTGGAGAAGCAGCTCGAGGAGGCCAACAAGGCGGCAGGACGGAATAGTAACGGCACCTTCAAGGTAAACCGCCCACAATATATATGTGAGTATTATGTACTACTATGTAAGTGTGTGTGTGTGTGTGAGAGAGAGAGAGAGAGAGAGAGAGAGAGAGAGAGAGAGAGAGAGAGAGAGAGAGAGAGAGAGAGTGTGTGTGTGTGTGTGTGGCACTCCGTTTGCGTCACGGCCCTCAATTATATGTGCCTAGAAGCTTTATAGGACAGTTATGAATGCGCTCGTGCATTTCTTCATTGCGCAGAATATTGTATGGTATATTAAAGTCAATCAATCTCCTTAAGCTGTCCCGCAATCACCGAGGTATGTCCGCGCGTTGCTTTCACGCTGCAGCGGAAAGAGTGTCATCACGGGGTCACACACACACACACACTCTCTCTCTCTCTCTCTCTCTCTCTCTCTCTCTCTCTCTCTCTCTCTCTCTCTCTCTCTCACACACACACACACACTTACATAGTAGTACATAATACTCACATATATATTGTGGGCGGTTTACCTTGAAGGTGCCGTTACTATTCCGTCCTGCCGCCTTGTTGGCCTCCTCGAGCTGCTTCTCCACCTCCCTTGCCACCACCTCCTGTTGTTTCTGCAGCATCTCCGCCCTTTCTCTCTCCTGCTCCGCCGCCATCCTCTTGTTCGCCTCCAACGTCTCCTGCAGCAGCCGCTCCCGCCCGGCCGCCTCATCCTCCAACCGCGCCCTGTTCTCCTCCTCCTCCCTCTGCAGCCGGCTCACCTCCTCCATCAACCGCTGCTTCTCCTCCGCCGTCGACGCCTCCATCTGCCGCGCCAGCCGCTCCTTCTCGACGGCAAAGGCGTGCTCCGCCGCCGCAGACTCCGTTTCCTTTTCTAACTTCAGCTGCTCCAACTCCATTTCCTTTGCCGCGACGTCCGCCGCCGATGTCGCTTGCAGCCGCTCCAATTCCTTCAGCCGCCGTTGGATCGCCTCGCTCTGCGACTTGTACTCCTGCATGTCGCGGCGCAGCGCCTCCATCGCCTCGATGTCCTTCTGACGCTGCTCTGTCTGCCGCCCCAAAGTCGTCACCGCTTGTTCCGCAATCGCAGCGTAGCCGGGCGAAGTATGGCGCAAAGCCCGCGCCGCGGCCTCCAGCTGCCCCACTATCCCCCTCGCCTCCTCCATCATACTCGCCAACAGACACTGCGTAGCGCGCTCTCGCAGCGACAGAAGCACCGTCCGCACGGTGTCACTCGCTTGGTATTTCATCCTCGTCACCAGCACGTTGTCGATGACGTCGATCTTGGTCAAACTCGCCAACATACTCGCTGCGGCCACAAAGTTGTTCTGCTTCATCGCGTCAGCCACTCTCCTGCTCAGCTCCTCCACGATGGCGCGCAATGCGCGCTCGTCTTCCGGCGTCAGCACCGTCCGGAATATGTTGCTTGGCTCCAGGATGCTCTTGAGGCCGCGAAGTAGGCACACGAGCTCCTCAAGGCTGACCCAACCCAGGTTCGGGTCCATGTCCTTCGCGGGATGGGCTATAAAGATATTGTTGCTCAAAATCGCCACCAGTTTGGCCTCGCGAGTAGGCAACCCCCTTCCGTCTGCCAACATCCCCATAACACTATCGATATTAATGATTTTGTTTCCGATGCGGGTTGGCACCTGGCTTATGCCGAGGGCGATCGACGCCGCGTGCTCTTCCAGCTGAGCGATGCTCCCGAATAGGTCTTGCAGAATCTTTGCTAAGTCACGTAGCCCTCTGGCCCGGTCCGCCCGCAGAGACCAAAAGTTAATGAGTACTACCACCGTGACGCTCTTCGCCGCGTAAATGGCTTGTTTGATGTTGACCGTGTTGGCGATGTTGATCTCCGCCCCTCGGTTGTCGAGGAAGCCGGGGCAGTCCAGGTAGGTGAAGTTCTCGTCACAGCCGATTCCGGGAATGAAAGTCATACTTTCATTGCCGTGCCCAATCTTTGCACCGCTCAGCTCCGGCTTGGCCGAGTCAGCTTTTACTCGGATAGCGGGTTCGATTGCATCCGGACCAATTTCAAAGCTTTCCATCTCGCAGCCGTGCAGGAAGTTAACCATCGTGCTCTTTCCAGCACCGGTATTCCCGATAAACATGAGGAGGTTCTTGCCCTTCGCCTGCTTGGCGCGGGTGGCGCCGACGGCGATGCATCCCGTCAGACACTCGATCTGCTCGTCCACGCTTAGAGCGAGGTGAGGGTTTTGTAGCTTCTTGAACGCCACCTCCGGCAGATCTTGCTCCGCCAAGTCTTCCATCTCCTCTTGCGTTAAACCGTCGACGGCTTTGATCAACTGTGTGTCGATTGCGCCCCGCGTTTTCGAGGGCCCTGCTCCTGATGAGCCCGACGCCGACGCCTCGCCGACATCGCCTATTGTGAACAACAACAAGCGGATTTTTATTTTTACTCCCGATCGATAATGCGGCTTCCCAAACAGACTATCGATACGGTAGCAACGACAGTCCTTCAGTACAAGGAATTATTGTTTGAGAGAAGCGAGTCGTCAACGCGAGCCAACTTTCAGTTAAAACGCGTAATACCAAATAGTTGTAAGGGTTTTCAAGAAATACACTATCCATTGCATATCATGGATCTGTATTGACAAGTTATCAGTGCCCATCGCTCACTCGACCCGTCCACGAGCAGTCACGAGCAACGGCTAAATGTAGAGTGAAGATGGGAATGGGGTGGTGATGCCAACCTGAAGCATCGAGGTCTTCCCGCGCTGCTTTGAGCCTGCCGGCAAGGGCCTTGACTTTCTCCGTATTGAGTTCTGCGACAGGGCAGCTCAAGTCGATGTAGAGAGGCTTCATGTAAGGCTTCAGCAGCCCTTTCCAAGAGCTCATGTCTTTGGCCTCTTCTGCAGTGACGACTGGTACGATGCCGTCCGGCCGTTGATCTATTGCATACTTGAACTCGTAGTAGCAGTAGTCCTTCTGCGGCGGGGCGAATCAGCACACATGTTCTTGGTTGCCTTGGCCAAATCAGGCAAGGGATGCAGCTGCCTGACTGGAGTATACATCCACGATCTATTGTTCATAAGATAAGAATAACACATTAACACCATGATGAAGCCACAAGAATGGTCGGCCAAACGCCGAATTAGGGGTCTAACTTGTACCGTCCAAATTCATCAATTCACAAAACATATGTGCCTGCCTGCCTGCGTGCGTGCGTGTGTGTGTGTGTGTGTTTGGGGGGCGGGGGTGGGTTGGGGTTCACACGACAGACGAAAGACACACCGATGACAACATTATCTAGCAACCAACAAATTTAGGTGGCAATCGATAGAGGGCCCTTCACTGCCATCTCATAAATCAAACTGATGTAGCAAACGTGTGAGCTAGGGACTCATTCGATGCACAGTCTGTGGTGGCCTGATTACGGCACGCAACTCCTCACGATGGGCTATACTAATGTATATAGCAGGCACTCGATCCTTAGTTTCTTAATGTTGGTTAGCTACTTCGTCTCCCGACCAGATTGGTGCCACACCCAGACTGAAGCATCCCACGTATATGCCAAAGCGCTAGAAAACAAGGTTATCGCACCGTCTGCATTGGGTAAAAGCAGCTCTTACCGAATCTGCTGCCGCGATCTTTTCGATGTACTCCGGTGTGAGGAAGGCCACCACAAACCGCGACGAGTCGATCCCTTTCAGCACCGAGGTCTTTATGTGGTCCTGGAGGCAAGTCTCGTCGAGCCAAACCCGCACGCCGGCGCTCATCAGGAGATTGGAAATGAGGACCACCTGCATCGACGGCCGCAACAATAGTTGATTGCAATAGAATGGGAGGGGAGACTTCTCGTTACCTGCGTGCATCATAATACATATATGACAGACTACAAGTGTGTGCGTTTATGTTATCGGCGCCGGCATATATGGTAGAAATGTTATGTTGTAAGTGGAAAGATACGCACGACTCATCCAGGTCGACCTATTTCAACATGGGGACGGTAGTTCCCCTATTTGTGGTATCAATGGGATGTGTTTTCATTCCCCTTGACGCTTTTACCAAATGATGAAAGGATATCTCCCGTGAGATAAAGGGTCCTTCCACTTGGTGACGCGATGTGACATGAGTACTTTTAAAAGGGGCACATACGTTGGGTAGGGGTAACATTCGGTGTCCAATGCACCAATGTTGGTAAGTAATGGGACACTCGAACGTAGTTCATTGTCGAACGAGAGTCGCCGAGGTGGAGGAGCTAGCACGAAAACAAACAAATTCACTTACAAGAAAAGGCAGTGGAAAACTACCAAGCAGGACGGAGACAGAAGGAAAAAAGCAGCCCCACATATGCCTAAGCCCGAAAGCATGCCACAGCATCAGCACTGAAAAGCGCCTATGGGCTTTGCAGGAGGTATATAGTATATAAACCATCAGGTCCAAGAAAATAAACCATCAGGGTCGAGGTTAAGCCGAGGAACATTCGCCCGTTATTTTCTTTCTTACTAGAAAAAGAAGTGGAAACCACAATCAAGAAGAGAAAGAGAGGGAAAACACCCACAGGCCTTAGCCCGTTATCCAACAGTATGAAAACACACACACACGCACACGCACACGCACACACACACACACACACACACACACACACACACACACACACACACACACACACACACACACGCACAAACACACAAAGACGCACACACACACACACACACACACACACACACACACACACACACACACACACACACAGGCATATAAGCCCGATGAACAGAAAGGCATAACACGGCATCAGCACTGACCTTCTGCAAAGCGTCGAAGGGCTTTGCAAGAGGAATGTAAACCATCAGGTCCAAGAAAGTAAACCATTCCTCGGGTAAGGTCAATCCGAGGAAAATTCTCCCGTTATTATTTGGTCTTAAAAGAAAAGGAGTGAAATCCACAAATCAAGAAAGAGAAAAAGCGGAAAAAGCCCAACAGGTCTTAGCCCGTTATCCAACAGCATGAAAACACACACGCACGCACACGCACACACACACACACACACACACACACACACACACACACACACACACACA
>JAPMLY010003532.1:0-20005 GCA_026401115.1 Tetraselmis chui | reverse complement strand
GCAAAAAGAGAAAATAAGTGAAAATTTATAGGTTAAGGTGATTCTGAGTCAGTTGTCGGTTTTGATTGGCTCGTATTAAACCCCTTAATTTCTGAATTCTCATTAAGTGGTTTATTAAATGTTGATTTAGCTAATGATAAAGCTTTTAAAGCCTTTTTATTGATTTTTTGTTTCCAAACAGATTTGCGAATATTTTTTTTTGTTTTTGAGGTACGTTTTTTAGGTACAGCCATATAAAGTTTAAATAATTATAAAAAAGTTAAGCAATATTTTGAAAGACAACTTTAATAATCACAGGAACTAATCCATTTATTTATTAATAATAACCTTAGAATATTTCTATTGTCTTCAAACAAAGAAACTGAATCTTTTTCTATGCTAAAGTAATTATACTTTAAAACAGTCACAACACAACTTAGAAGAGAATAATTTCAAAAATAAAAATGCAAACACGATTATTTAGAATAATTCAACAACTTTTTTCCAGTACAGGAAGAAAATTGCAACGGTTTCAAAAAAATTTTGCCGAAATTTTTGTTGCGTTGTTTAGTGGATTTTTACTTGGAAACACGTTTGGAATGTTTTTAACCCCAATCCGAGAAGTCATTCCGTGGGATGGAGCAACTATTCTTCTCGCTTTAATCATCTGTGAAGTTTTAGGTAAGTTTGTTTACCAAAGAACGTTTAATAAAGTAGGGTTTTGGTTTCAATTTTTAAAGTTCCTAAATTCAGCGAAAATTGGAGTTTTATTTGGTTTTTTTATTGATGCTTTTAAAGTCGGAAGTTAAAGTTGAAATACTCAAATTACTTCGAAGTTAAGAGAGGGGTAACCTTCCCCTTTATTTTAGGTTTTTAACTAATATAAATATTTCTCGACCAGTTTACCTTCCATTTTTATTTATAATAATGTAATACTTACATTAGTTCTTAATCTTTGTAATAAACAACAAATAAAAATTTAAATTATGTCACATGCAGTAAAAATTTACGACACATGCATTGGTTGTACACAATGTGTTCGTGCGTGCCCTACAGATGTTTTAGAAATGGTACCTTGGGATGGTTGTAAAGCGAATCAAATTGCTTCAGCACCTCGGACTGAAGATTGTGTTGGTTGTAAACGTTGTGAATCTGCCTGTCCAACTGATTTTCTTTCCGTTCGTGTTTATCTAGGTTCAGAAACAACTCGTAGTATGGGGCTAGCCTATTAACCTCCGCTTTATTTGCCCGGGACATTGTTTCTTATTGTCCCGAGCAAATAACTGCATGCATTTAAATTTTTGGTTGAAAGTCCGTCTAAAATAGTTTATAATGATTTAAATCCTCAGTAGCTCAGTGGTAGAGCGGCCATTACCTTAAACTAGCTAATCAGACGCAAGCTCATCTTTAGGCGGTTAATACCGTTTTACTCCTCAGCATATAGGGAATTAGCAGTCGTTTCCAAAATTAAGAAGAACATTCATTACGTAGAGTATCCTAATCCAATTACTTTCATTTTGTCAATTAAGCCTACCTTTGAATAATGGTAAAAAATAACCTTTTTAAATGAAAGGCAATGTTCAACGAATCCTAAACATCCACACAAATGCAAGACTGGGTAAGATATTTTGTTAACTTACTAATGAGCAAGCTTGTTTCAAGTCATTTCAACAGGATTTTGACGGGCTATAATCTTTAACCCTTTTTTTAGCCAATTGAGAAAAGCCCACTTTCAGAAATAACAATATTTAAAAACAATATTAATAATTTCAATTTATTGCCGGAGGATTGCATTTAGATTTATAAATCCTCAAATATTTGTTTTTAGCTTTTTTTCTATACACGCAAATGAAAATTAAATAGATATGAATTAAGGATAGCTTACAAATAATAATTGTTAGACAAACAAAGGGTATGCTTTAAATCCAAATCCATTGGGATGGGATAAATTTAGAATCATAGTGGAGGTTAGGGACAGTTTGTTTATTGGTTAATTTAACTAAAGTTGATAAATTATTCCTAAACGACAAACGATGGGAAGGGAGAATTTGCCCTCCCCGATATATTGTTAATCGTATAGAGCAATCCCTAAACGAACAGCTAAAATTCCTGTAATTAAGGCAATAAATAGAGCAATAAAAATTTGACTATCAGCAATTGGCATAATTTTCTCCGAATGAATGAATAATTTTTAAGGTTGAATCAATAAAATAAGTCAATTACAGACCATTATCAGTTTTTGTTGAGAGTAACACAATAACTATTGGACCAGAGGCAAGAATCATAAATAATGCACCAAGTTGAAAAAAAACTTCAAAGTTCATATAGAGTTTTGGGGTTTGCAATGAATTAAACAATTCTGTTTGTAACTTTACCAACAAAGCTTATAAAGGAGGTTATGATATTAACGTTTTTTAATAACTTTGCAGAACAACAAATTCATTATCAGATAACGTTAAATAGTTATGGTTAACGAAAACTTACTGACGCTTGCCAAACGAAAGCTAACAGTAAAAAAAAAATTGGAATAATTGGTAAAACATCAACAATTGGATCAAATAAAGCGTAGGCTTCGGGTAATTTCCCAATTAAAAGAGTGATAGGTTGCATTTAGTTCCTCCACGACGATAGTCTATCTTAAAGTTTTTGGTTGAGATAAAAACCTTAAAACACAGTTTAATTTATATTTTATCTCAAAACATACGAAAAAGTAAAACTTTTAAATAAAAAAGTTTATTAAACGGAAGACTTGAGACTCCCCAGGTAGGACTTGAACCTACGACCAATCGGTTAACAGCCGATCGCTCTACCACTGAGCTACTGAGGATTTAAATCATTATAAACTATTTTAGACGGACTTTCAACCAAAAATTTAAATGCATGCAGTTATTTGCTCGGGACAATAAGAAACAATGTCCCGGGCAAATAAAGCGGAGGTTAATAGGCTAGCCCCATACTACGAGTTGTTTCTGAACCTAGATAAACACGAACGGAAAGAAAATCAGTTGGACAGGCAGATTCACAACGTTTACAACCAACACAATCTTCAGTCCGAGGTGCTGAAGCAATTTGATTCGCTTTACAACCATCCCAAGGTACCATTTCTAAAACATCTGTAGGGCACGCACGAACACATTGTGTACAACCAATGCATGTGTCGTAAATTTTTACTGCATGTGACATAATTTAAATTTTTATTTGTTGTTTATTACAAAGATTAAGAACTAATGTAAGTATTACATTATTATAAATAAAAATGGAAGGTAAACTGGTCGAGAAATATTTATATTAGTTAAAAACCTAAAATAAAGGGGAAGGTTACCCCTCTCTTAACTTCGAAGTAATTTGAGTATTTCAACTTTAACTTCCGACTTTAAAAGCATCAATAAAAAAACCAAATAAAACTCCAATTTTCGCTGAATTTAGGAACTTTAAAAATTGAAACCAAAACCCTACTTTATTAAACGTTCTTTGGTAAACAAACTTACCTAAAACTTCACAGATGATTAAAGCGAGAAGAATAGTTGCTCCATCCCACGGAATGACTTCTCGGATTGGGGTTAAAAACATTCCAAACGTGTTTCCAAGTAAAAATCCACTAAACAACGCAACAAAAATTTCGGCAAAATTTTTTTGAAACCGTTGCAATTTTCTTCCTGTACTGGAAAAAAGTTGTTGAATTATTCTAAATAATCGTGTTTGCATTTTTATTTTTGAAATTATTCTCTTCTAAGTTGTGTTGTGACTGTTTTAAAGTATAATTACTTTAGCATAGAAAAAGATTCAGTTTCTTTGTTTGAAGACAATAGAAATATTCTAAGGTTATTATTAATAAATAAATGGATTAGTTCCTGTGATTATTAAAGTTGTCTTTCAAAATATTGCTTAACTTTTTTATAATTATTTAAACTTTATATGGCTGTACCTAAAAAACGTACCTCAAAAACAAAAAAAAATATTCGCAAATCTGTTTGGAAACAAAAAATCAATAAAAAGGCTTTAAAAGCTTTATCATTAGCTAAATCAACATTTAATAAACCACTTAATGAGAATTCAGAAATTAAGGGGTTTAATACGAGCCAATCAAAACCGACAACTGACTCAGAATCACCTTAACCTATAAATTTTCACTTATTTTCTCTTTTTGCTACTTTACTGCAAAAAGAGAAAACTAACAAGATTCTATTTAAACTAGCAGGTCTTTCGGGCAAGGAGGGATTCGAACCCCCGACACCATGGTTCGTAGCCACGTGCTCTAGTCCACTGAGCTACAAGCCCTAATATCTTTAATACTAATAATTTTTTGCATTTTTTGCAATCTTATCATTCAATTTATAACTTATGATTTCTTTTATTCGAGATTATCTTGAAATTTTATCTGATGCATCTGTCTCTACAGCAAGTTCAGTTGAAATTTTCCAAGTTAGCTGTCAATTTTTTATTACCTCAATTTCCCAAGTGTTAGGCTATTTATTCACATTTGGTTGGGTTCGTGATATTCTTTATTTACCTATTGTTTTACCGAAATGGCAAGAAGCGGTTTTATCGGAACATTTTTTTTCCGAAGATTTTAATATCAATCTTTTTTCAATTTTAACATATTCGCCCCAAAATGAGGTTATTTCCCTATTAATTTTAGGGTTTTTAAATAGTTTTATTTGTTGTTTGCCTTTTTCAACAGTTCATTTTTTATCGATACGACGTCTTTTTGTACAAGGGGTTACTGCGGGGATCGCTAGTATATTAGGGATGATTTTTGGCCAATGTTTATTCATTACATTAATTATTTTTGGTGCAAGATCAATCTTGGTTCCTTGGTTTAATTTGGATCCTCTAAATTATTTGATGGGGATTGGGTTTCTTTTTATTGTGGTTTATGACATGGCGAATGAAAAAAGAATCCGGCCTGTTGAAATTTCTGAACAAAGAGTTTTAATCAAAATCTTTTTTATTAGTTTTCTGTTAAGTTTGATGGAACAAGCCACTATCGGACAATACTTTGGAAATATTAATTTTAGTAATGAGTTTAGTTTATTAACATTAAATGGTATTGGGTCATTTGGGGGCAATTTGAGTTATATTTTAGGCTTATTTGTTGGTCATCTATTTTTTAGTGGATTATTTTTAGAATTAACACTTTTCGTCCGTAAAGGTTTATTAACTTTATCTGGATTACCTTATTCCGTTTGGCTGAAACAAACAAATTTTGTTTTTTTAACTTTTATTTTAGGTTGTAACCTGAGTTCTATTCCTTATTATGGGTTAGATTATTTAATTACAAAGCCTCTTGGATTTCTTTCACAGGATAAAACATTTGAAACGTCGTTTTTGTCAGGTAAAAATCTAAAAGACCCAAGCCGTTTATTAACAGGTGTTGATGCTTCTTTTCCTTTAACAATTGATACAAATATTTCCCATTTTGATCGAGATAATTATGGTGAACAACCCAAATATTTTAAACGCAATTTTGAAGAATTAAATTACCAAGGAGAATATGCTTGGATTGTTCGCCGGGACCGAAAACCTGATTTATATTCATCAGGCGAGACAACAAAAACACGTATGCGAGATTTATTTCAATCTCAGCAACCTATGGAAACAATTGAAAAACAAGCTGGCGTGGCGAAAGAAAATCAAACAAATCAAAAACAAAAAGTATCAGAAAAAAGACAAGACGCATTTTTTATTCAATCAACCCAATCCCACTCCCCTGAGCGACAAAAATTAAAAAAACGATTTAACACGGTTTATACTGAAACAAGAGAAAAAGATATTTATTTATTAGGTGATACGTTTAGTTCCTTTCCAGTGTTAACAAAACAACAATCACCCACAGAAATTGCACTAAAACAAAAATATTATTCCAATGGTATTTATAAGACGTTATTAACTATTGAAATTGATAGTTTTTTACACCGACAACCAAAAACTTATACATTAACTGTTGAGGAAGAAAATCAATTATTTAAGAAACGTTACTTATTAAATCAATATTACAATACGATTCGAACATATAGTCAAATCCCCTATTACCAGGAATTTAATGATTTATTTAAAGGCTCAAAGTCATTTGTTGATCGACCTTATAACCATCAATTTAAAGGGACTTTACATATCGTAAAACGTTTATTTGCTGTAACATTAGATGACAATGCTAGTAATAACCAAAAAAGCATTTTAAAGTATGATATGCCTTTATTTAAGCCCGACGAAAAAAATGAAACTCAATTAATTCATGAAGAATTAACGACCCGACCAACGAATCTACCATTTTTAGAATTCAATAATTCAACCCCGTTTTATGTTGGTTGGGATAACCAAACTCGCCAACTATTATTAACTCAACGTTTTAGTAATTCATATGATTCTTTACCTGTAGGCATATCCGTAAAAGACAAAGGAGAAGATGTTTTAAAAACTGAATTAAAAAAAAACTTAACGCAAGTCTCTCAACCGTTTGAACACGGGCAGGTAAACGACCAAATCCTTCACTTTACTACGTGGCCGATTGAAAAGAATCGATTAAAAGACTTGAAATCGAAACGGTTTAATCGGATTAATACTTTATATGAACCAATGACAAACCCAGATATGCTACATGTGAAAAATGCAATCCGTAGTTCCAAAAATATTGAGCCTAGTTTACCAATCAGTATGAAATATTTAGGAAAAATCGCGGATAGATTAGCTCCAAATCATGGTGGAATCATTTGGCCCGGTAACCAAAACTCCTAAAAGTTAATCATTAGGTTTTCTCCCTCGAATTTTGAATTTAATGTCTTTTTCTCTTGAACTAGAAAATTTTTTCTAGTTCAAGAGAAAAAGACATTAAATTATGAAAACCATCCATAACTATGTAAACCTTTACCTAACAAATTAACTCCTAAATAACAAATCCATAAAAAAACAAAGCCACATGACGCAATTAATGCTGGTTTTTCTCCGCTCCACTTTTTATTTAAACGAAAATGGAAATAAGTTGCAAAAATTAACCACGTAATTAAAGCCCATGTTTCTTTTGGGTCCCAACTCCAATAAGATCCCCAAGCTTGGTTTGCCCAAACGGCTCCTGATAGAATACCTATTGTTAATAATGGAAACCCAAACCCTAATGTTCGATAACTGAGATTATCTAAAAATCGAATGGTTGGTTGAAGGTCAGTGTTTGGCGAGTTTGTTACAAAAACTTGTTTCTCGTTTTTAACAAAAGGAAGTGTCAAAACTAATAAAGCAACCGAAAATAATGATCCTAAAATTAACATACTATAACTTAAAATCATTAAGGAAACATGCATCATTAACCAATTTGACTGCAACGCTGGTACTAACGGGGTTGCTAATTTTAACCCGTCGGGTAGTGTAAAACTAGCAAACGCATTAATAAACAAAGCACTTGGAGCTGTAATTGATCCAAGAACTAATTCTGATTCCTTAGTAAATTTTGTTTGGATTAAAAAATGTCCGGTCGTTAAACTCCAGGATAAAAATAGTAATGATTCATAAAGATTACTTAAGGGGAAATGTTTAGATTCCCACCATCGCACAATTAAAAATAACAGTAAAGAAATATTCGCAACTTTCAAACCATTATAAATCGGAATTGAAAAATTCCAATGGAGAGAAAGCTTTGCCCAATAAAGTAATGTTGTTAAAAATAAAAAACTAAAAGAAAAGTTGACTAATAAATTTTGGAAACTAAAAAGTGACATAAGGAAATAAAGTGTTTTTTCAAATGGTTGGCTTAAAGCACTATGATAAGTTTATCTTGTTTCGATGATTTCAAGCAATTTAAAAAAATCGGGACTTGTCATAAGTCATGCTTTTCAGTATTCTTATTATATAGGAAATAAAAAAAAGGGATTGTAGTTCAATTGGTTAGAGCACCGCCCTGTCACGGCGGAAGTTGCGGGTTCGAGTCCCGTCAATCCCGACTCGTTTCCTCACTAGTTCAATTGACTTTTTGATGGGCCTGCTTAGCTCAGTTGGTTAGAGCGTCCGTCTCATACGCGGATTGCCACTAGTTCGAATCTAGTAGCAGGCACCAAAAAAAGGATTTATATATAAATAAACTTTCAGTCGAAAGTCAAAAGCAGTGATGCGGGTATAGCTCAGTGGTAGAGCGCAACCTTGCCAAGGTTGATGTCGCGCGTTCGAATCGCGTTACCCGCTCCAGTTCATTGATAGTCAAAGGAAAGGTGGCAGAGTGGTCGATTGTAACGGTTTTGAAAACCGTCGTAGTATAAGCTACCGAGGGTTCGAATCCCTCCCTTTCCGGTTCCAAATTAGCTCTTCTGGTGGAATTGGTAGACACGCTGGTTTTAGGAACCAGTGCTTACAGCGTGAGGGTTCAAGTCCCTCGGAGAGCAGAAGGGAGAAAAATTAGGGAAGTTTGATATAAAAAATTATATTCATATCAATTTGAATAGATTTATTACGGATTGATTGTAATATTGGCCAAATTATGTTCAGGAAGAATTCCGAGATTCAAAACAAAGACCTAGCAGATACGATTTTTTAGTCTAATTTCAACTCTTAATTTGAGTTGAAGAGATTTCGGAAAGAAGGGGATTTGAACCCCTGGTACAAAAACTTGTACGTCGCATTAGCAATGCGATACCATCGGCCACTCGGTCATCTTTCCATCACCTGGGGCAGAAGGATTCGAACCTCCGAATGGCGGGATCAAAACCCACAGCCTTACCACTTGGCGATGCCCCAAATTGAATTTGATCAATCATAAAATAATTATACCCTATTTTAGAGGATATACTCAAGTGAAATCGAAAAAAAACCAAATCATTTTTAAACACAATTTGGTTTGTAATTTATCATCGGTTTTTACGACATCTGGTTTATGTACGTATAATAAACAAGTTTAAGGACTTAATATTTTCTTGATCAAGTTTAAATAAGGGCAAAGTTGTCTACAGTTTCAGTGAAAAAGAGAAGGTTATTGATTATTTTAAAACTTATGGTCCCGGCTAATGAAGGGCGTCAGTAACGGATTTTTAATTTAGCACCGGATACAATGGGGAACGAATGAGTTTACAGAAAATAGAATTCAAGAAATTATGGTGCGCAAAGCAACCTTGGGGTTGGTCTCCACATGTATAAAGGATTCTGACAGGTCACTCATTTATATCGATCTAATGAATCGTTATTTTTATTGGGATCACGAAAGTGAACTAATCATGAGCAAGAAACAAGAGACAGAGAAATCTAATCCTTTGGTGGTGGGTTTTCCAAACTAAACCCTAGCAAAAGCACTATTTTTCCTCTACTCAGGAAAAATATAATAGAAAATATTATACGAATTTTAAGTATTAAGTTAAATAAAAAATGTAACTTACAGATTTCGCTCTTTCAAATACTCATTCATTAAGTATGAACTTTACTAAAAAAGATGTCACGTAAAGTAAATATACCCCAGATTTGGTTGAACCCATGACGACTACTTTTACTTGAAATGTTTAGTGTGCGGAAATGAAAGAAGGGTTAATGCCCTTATTTAAACTTGATCAAGAAAATATTAAGTCCTTAAACTTGTTTATTATACGTACATAAACCAGATGTCGTAAAAACCGATGATAAATTACAAACCAAATTGTGTTTAAAAATGATTTGGTTTTTTTTCGATTTCACTTGAGTATATCCTCTAAAATAGGGTATAATTATTTTATGATTGATCAAATTCAATTTGGGGCATCGCCAAGTGGTAAGGCTGTGGGTTTTGATCCCGCCATTCGGAGGTTCGAATCCTTCTGCCCCAGGTGATGGAAAGATGACCGAGTGGCCGATGGTATCGCATTGCTAATGCGACGTACAAGTTTTTGTACCAGGGGTTCAAATCCCCTTCTTTCCGAAATCTCTTCAACTCAAATTAAGAGTTGAAATTAGACTAAAAAATCGTATCTGCTAGGTCTTTGTTTTGAATCTCGGAATTCTTCCTGAACATAATTTGGCCAATATTACAATCAATCCGTAATAAATCTATTCAAATTGATATGAATATAATTTTTTATATCAAACTTCCCTAATTTTTCTCCCTTCTGCTCTCCGAGGGACTTGAACCCTCACGCTGTAAGCACTGGTTCCTAAAACCAGCGTGTCTACCAATTCCACCAGAAGAGCTAATTTGGAACCGGAAAGGGAGGGATTCGAACCCTCGGTAGCTTATACTACGACGGTTTTCAAAACCGTTACAATCGACCACTCTGCCACCTTTCCTTTGACTATCAATGAACTGGAGCGGGTAACGCGATTCGAACGCGCGACATCAACCTTGGCAAGGTTGCGCTCTACCACTGAGCTATACCCGCATCACTGCTTTTGACTTTCGACTGAAAGTTTATTTATATATAAATCCTTTTTTTGGTGCCTGCTACTAGATTCGAACTAGTGGCAATCCGCGTATGAGACGGACGCTCTAACCAACTGAGCTAAGCAGGCCCATCAAAAAGTCAATTGAACTAGTGAGGAAACGAGTCGGGATTGACGGGACTCGAACCCGCAACTTCCGCCGTGACAGGGCGGTGCTCTAACCAATTGAACTACAATCCCTTTTTTTTATTTCCTATATAATAAGAATACTGAAAAGCATGACTTATGACAAGTCCCGATTTTTTTAAATTGCTTGAAATCATCGAAACAAGATAAACTTATCATAGTGCTTTAAGCCAACCATTTGAAAAAACACTTTATTTCCTTATGTCACTTTTTAGTTTCCAAAATTTATTAGTCAACTTTTCTTTTAGTTTTTTATTTTTAACAACATTACTTTATTGGGCAAAGCTTTCTCTCCATTGGAATTTTTCAATTCCGATTTATAATGGTTTGAAAGTTGCGAATATTTCTTTACTGTTATTTTTAATTGTGCGATGGTGGGAATCTAAACATTTCCCCTTAAGTAATCTTTATGAATCATTACTATTTTTATCCTGGAGTTTAACGACCGGACATTTTTTAATCCAAACAAAATTTACTAAGGAATCAGAATTAGTTCTTGGATCAATTACAGCTCCAAGTGCTTTGTTTATTAATGCGTTTGCTAGTTTTACACTACCCGACGGGTTAAAATTAGCAACCCCGTTAGTACCAGCGTTGCAGTCAAATTGGTTAATGATGCATGTTTCCTTAATGATTTTAAGTTATAGTATGTTAATTTTAGGATCATTATTTTCGGTTGCTTTATTAGTTTTGACACTTCCTTTTGTTAAAAACGAGAAACAAGTTTTTGTAACAAACTCGCCAAACACTGACCTTCAACCAACCATTCGATTTTTAGATAATCTCAGTTATCGAACATTAGGGTTTGGGTTTCCATTATTAACAATAGGTATTCTATCAGGAGCCGTTTGGGCAAACCAAGCTTGGGGATCTTATTGGAGTTGGGACCCAAAAGAAACATGGGCTTTAATTACGTGGTTAATTTTTGCAACTTATTTCCATTTTCGTTTAAATAAAAAGTGGAGCGGAGAAAAACCAGCATTAATTGCGTCATGTGGCTTTGTTTTTTTATGGATTTGTTATTTAGGAGTTAATTTGTTAGGTAAAGGTTTACATAGTTATGGATGGTTTTCATAATTTAATGTCTTTTTCTCTTGAACTAGAAAAAATTTTCTAGTTCAAGAGAAAAAGACATTAAATTCAAAATTCGAGGGAGAAAACCTAATGATTAACTTTTAGGAGTTTTGGTTACCGGGCCAAATGATTCCACCATGATTTGGAGCTAATCTATCCGCGATTTTTCCTAAATATTTCATACTGATTGGTAAACTAGGCTCAATATTTTTGGAACTACGGATTGCATTTTTCACATGTAGCATATCTGGGTTTGTCATTGGTTCATATAAAGTATTAATCCGATTAAACCGTTTCGATTTCAAGTCTTTTAATCGATTCTTTTCAATCGGCCACGTAGTAAAGTGAAGGATTTGGTCGTTTACCTGCCCGTGTTCAAACGGTTGAGAGACTTGCGTTAAGTTTTTTTTTAATTCAGTTTTTAAAACATCTTCTCCTTTGTCTTTTACGGATATGCCTACAGGTAAAGAATCATATGAATTACTAAAACGTTGAGTTAATAATAGTTGGCGAGTTTGGTTATCCCAACCAACATAAAACGGGGTTGAATTATTGAATTCTAAAAATGGTAGATTCGTTGGTCGGGTCGTTAATTCTTCATGAATTAATTGAGTTTCATTTTTTTCGTCGGGCTTAAATAAAGGCATATCATACTTTAAAATGCTTTTTTGGTTATTACTAGCATTGTCATCTAATGTTACAGCAAATAAACGTTTTACGATATGTAAAGTCCCTTTAAATTGATGGTTATAAGGTCGATCAACAAATGACTTTGAGCCTTTAAATAAATCATTAAATTCCTGGTAATAGGGGATTTGACTATATGTTCGAATCGTATTGTAATATTGATTTAATAAGTAACGTTTCTTAAATAATTGATTTTCTTCCTCAACAGTTAATGTATAAGTTTTTGGTTGTCGGTGTAAAAAACTATCAATTTCAATAGTTAATAACGTCTTATAAATACCATTGGAATAATATTTTTGTTTTAGTGCAATTTCTGTGGGTGATTGTTGTTTTGTTAACACTGGAAAGGAACTAAACGTATCACCTAATAAATAAATATCTTTTTCTCTTGTTTCAGTATAAACCGTGTTAAATCGTTTTTTTAATTTTTGTCGCTCAGGGGAGTGGGATTGGGTTGATTGAATAAAAAATGCGTCTTGTCTTTTTTCTGATACTTTTTGTTTTTGATTTGTTTGATTTTCTTTCGCCACGCCAGCTTGTTTTTCAATTGTTTCCATAGGTTGCTGAGATTGAAATAAATCTCGCATACGTGTTTTTGTTGTCTCGCCTGATGAATATAAATCAGGTTTTCGGTCCCGGCGAACAATCCAAGCATATTCTCCTTGGTAATTTAATTCTTCAAAATTGCGTTTAAAATATTTGGGTTGTTCACCATAATTATCTCGATCAAAATGGGAAATATTTGTATCAATTGTTAAAGGAAAAGAAGCATCAACACCTGTTAATAAACGGCTTGGGTCTTTTAGATTTTTACCTGACAAAAACGACGTTTCAAATGTTTTATCCTGTGAAAGAAATCCAAGAGGCTTTGTAATTAAATAATCTAACCCATAATAAGGAATAGAACTCAGGTTACAACCTAAAATAAAAGTTAAAAAAACAAAATTTGTTTGTTTCAGCCAAACGGAATAAGGTAATCCAGATAAAGTTAATAAACCTTTACGGACGAAAAGTGTTAATTCTAAAAATAATCCACTAAAAAATAGATGACCAACAAATAAGCCTAAAATATAACTCAAATTGCCCCCAAATGACCCAATACCATTTAATGTTAATAAACTAAACTCATTACTAAAATTAATATTTCCAAAGTATTGTCCGATAGTGGCTTGTTCCATCAAACTTAACAGAAAACTAATAAAAAAGATTTTGATTAAAACTCTTTGTTCAGAAATTTCAACAGGCCGGATTCTTTTTTCATTCGCCATGTCATAAACCACAATAAAAAGAAACCCAATCCCCATCAAATAATTTAGAGGATCCAAATTAAACCAAGGAACCAAGATTGATCTTGCACCAAAAATAATTAATGTAATGAATAAACATTGGCCAAAAATCATCCCTAATATACTAGCGATCCCCGCAGTAACCCCTTGTACAAAAAGACGTCGTATCGATAAAAAATGAACTGTTGAAAAAGGCAAACAACAAATAAAACTATTTAAAAACCCTAAAATTAATAGGGAAATAACCTCATTTTGGGGCGAATATGTTAAAATTGAAAAAAGATTGATATTAAAATCTTCGGAAAAAAAATGTTCCGATAAAACCGCTTCTTGCCATTTCGGTAAAACAATAGGTAAATAAAGAATATCACGAACCCAACCAAATGTGAATAAATAGCCTAACACTTGGGAAATTGAGGTAATAAAAAATTGACAGCTAACTTGGAAAATTTCAACTGAACTTGCTGTAGAGACAGATGCATCAGATAAAATTTCAAGATAATCTCGAATAAAAGAAATCATAAGTTATAAATTGAATGATAAGATTGCAAAAAATGCAAAAAATTATTAGTATTAAAGATATTAGGGCTTGTAGCTCAGTGGACTAGAGCACGTGGCTACGAACCATGGTGTCGGGGGTTCGAATCCCTCCTTGCCCGAAAGACCTGCTAGTTTAAATAGAATCTTGTTAGTTTTCTCTTTTTGCAGTAAAGTAGCAAAAAGAGAAAATAAGTGAAAATTTATAGGTTAAGGTGATTCTGAGTCAGTTGTCGGTTTTGATTGGCTCGTATTAAACCCCTTAATTTCTGAATTCTCATTAAGTGGTTTATTAAATGTTGATTTAGCTAATGATAAAGCTTTTAAAGCCTTTTTATTGATTTTTTGTTTCCAAACAGATTTGCGAATATTTTTTTTTGTTTTTGAGGTACGTTTTTTAGGTACAGCCATATAAAGTTTAAATAATTATAAAAAAGTTAAGCAATATTTTGAAAGACAACTTTAATAATCACAGGAACTAATCCATTTATTTATTAATAATAACCTTAGAATATTTCTATTGTCTTCAAACAAAGAAACTGAATCTTTTTCTATGCTAAAGTAATTATACTTTAAAACAGTCACAACACAACTTAGAAGAGAATAATTTCAAAAATAAAAATGCAAACACGATTATTTAGAATAATTCAACAACTTTTTTCCAGTACAGGAAGAAAATTGCAACGGTTTCAAAAAAATTTTGCCGAAATTTTTGTTGCGTTGTTTAGTGGATTTTTACTTGGAAACACGTTTGGAATGTTTTTAACCCCAATCCGAGAAGTCATTCCGTGGGATGGAGCAACTATTCTTCTCGCTTTAATCATCTGTGAAGTTTTAGGTAAGTTTGTTTACCAAAGAACGTTTAATAAAGTAGGGTTTTGGTTTCAATTTTTAAAGTTCCTAAATTCAGCGAAAATTGGAGTTTTATTTGGTTTTCTTATTTTCTCTTTTTGCTACTTTACTGCAAAAAGAGAAAACTAACAAGATTCTATTTAAACTAGCAGGTCTTTCGGGCAAGGAGGGATTCGAACCCCCGACACCATGGTTCGTAGCCACGTGCTCTAGTCCACTGAGCTACAAGCCCTAATATCTTTAATACTAATAATTTTTTGCATTTTTTGCAATCTTATCATTCAATTTATAACTTATGATTTCTTTTATTCGAGATTATCTTGAAATTTTATCTGATGCATCTGTCTCTACAGCAAGTTCAGTTGAAATTTTCCAAGTTAGCTGTCAATTTTTTATTACCTCAATTTCCCAAGTGTTAGGCTATTTATTCACATTTGGTTGGGTTCGTGATATTCTTTATTTACCTATTGTTTTACCGAAATGGCAAGAAGCGGTTTTATCGGAACATTTTTTTTCCGAAGATTTTAATATCAATCTTTTTTCAATTTTAACATATTCGCCCCAAAATGAGGTTATTTCCCTATTAATTTTAGGGTTTTTAAATAGTTTTATTTGTTGTTTGCCTTTTTCAACAGTTCATTTTTTATCGATACGACGTCTTTTTGTACAAGGGGTTACTGCGGGGATCGCTAGTATATTAGGGATGATTTTTGGCCAATGTTTATTCATTACATTAATTATTTTTGGTGCAAGATCAATCTTGGTTCCTTGGTTTAATTTGGATCCTCTAAATTATTTGATGGGGATTGGGTTTCTTTTTATTGTGGTTTATGACATGGCGAATGAAAAAAGAATCCGGCCTGTTGAAATTTCTGAACAAAGAGTTTTAATCAAAATCTTTTTTATTAGTTTTCTGTTAAGTTTGATGGAACAAGCCACTATCGGACAATACTTTGGAAATATTAATTTTAGTAATGAGTTTAGTTTATTAACATTAAATGGTATTGGGTCATTTGGGGGCAATTTGAGTTATATTTTAGGCTTATTTGTTGGTCATCTATTTTTTAGTGGATTATTTTTAGAATTAACACTTTTCGTCCGTAAAGGTTTATTAACTTTATCTGGATTACCTTATTCCGTTTGGCTGAAACAAACAAATTTTGTTTTTTTAACTTTTATTTTAGGTTGTAACCTGAGTTCTATTCCTTATTATGGGTTAGATTATTTAATTACAAAGCCTCTTGGATTTCTTTCACAGGATAAAACATTTGAAACGTCGTTTTTGTCAGGTAAAAATCTAAAAGACCCAAGCCGTTTATTAACAGGTGTTGATGCTTCTTTTCCTTTAACAATTGATACAAATATTTCCCATTTTGATCGAGATAATTATGGTGAACAACCCAAATATTTTAAACGCAATTTTGAAGAATTAAATTACCAAGGAGAATATGCTTGGATTGTTCGCCGGGACCGAAAACCTGATTTATATTCATCAGGCGAGACAACAAAAACACGTATGCGAGATTTATTTCAATCTCAGCAACCTATGGAAACAATTGAAAAACAAGCTGGCGTGGCGAAAGAAAATCAAACAAATCAAAAACAAAAAGTATCAGAAAAAAGACAAGACGCATTTTTTATTCAATCAACCCAATCCCACTCCCCTGAGCGACAAAAATTAAAAAAACGATTTAACACGGTTTATACTGAAACAAGAGAAAAAGATATTTATTTATTAGGTGATACGTTTAGTTCCTTTCCAGTGTTAACAAAACAACAATCACCCACAGAAATTGCACTAAAACAAAAATATTATTCCAATGGTATTTATAAGACGTTATTAACTATTGAAATTGATAGTTTTTTACACCGACAACCAAAAACTTATACATTAACTGTTGAGGAAGAAAATCAATTATTTAAGAAACGTTACTTATTAAATCAATATTACAATACGATTCGAACATATAGTCAAATCCCCTATTACCAGGAATTTAATGATTTATTTAAAGGCTCAAAGTCATTTGTTGATCGACCTTATAACCATCAATTTAAAGGGACTTTACATATCGTAAAACGTTTATTTGCTGTAACATTAGATGACAATGCTAGTAATAACCAAAAAAGCATTTTAAAGTATGATATGCCTTTATTTAAGCCCGACGAAAAAAATGAAACTCAATTAATTCATGAAGAATTAACGACCCGACCAACGAATCTACCATTTTTAGAATTCAATAATTCAACCCCGTTTTATGTTGGTTGGGATAACCAAACTCGCCAACTATTATTAACTCAACGTTTTAGTAATTCATATGATTCTTTACCTGTAGGCATATCCGTAAAAGACAAAGGAGAAGATGTTTTAAAAACTGAATTAAAAAAAAACTTAACGCAAGTCTCTCAACCGTTTGAACACGGGCAGGTAAACGACCAAATCCTTCACTTTACTACGTGGCCGATTGAAAAGAATCGATTAAAAGACTTGA
The DNA here is from genome assembly GCA_026401115.1 of Tetraselmis chui. Lineage (NCBI taxonomy): Eukaryota > Viridiplantae > Chlorophyta > Chlorodendrophyceae > Chlorodendrales > Chlorodendraceae > Tetraselmis > Tetraselmis chui. The sequence goes on along the minus strand of JAPMLY010003532.1, from coordinate 2,595 downwards.
AATCGAAACGGTTTAATCGGATTAATACTTTATATGAACCAATGACAAACCCAGATATGCTACATGTGAAAAATGCAATCCGTAGTTCCAAAAATATTGAGCCTAGTTTACCAATCAGTATGAAATATTTAGGAAAAATCGCGGATAGATTAGCTCCAAATCATGGTGGAATCATTTGGCCCGGTAACCAAAACTCCTAAAAGTTAATCATTAGGTTTTCTCCCTCGAATTTTGAATTTAATGTCTTTTTCTCTTGAACTAGAAAATTTTTTCTAGTTCAAGAGAAAAAGACATTAAATTATGAAAACCATCCATAACTATGTAAACCTTTACCTAACAAATTAACTCCTAAATAACAAATCCATAAAAAAACAAAGCCACATGACGCAATTAATGCTGGTTTTTCTCCGCTCCACTTTTTATTTAAACGAAAATGGAAATAAGTTGCAAAAATTAACCACGTAATTAAAGCCCATGTTTCTTTTGGGTCCCAACTCCAATAAGATCCCCAAGCTTGGTTTGCCCAAACGGCTCCTGATAGAATACCTATTGTTAATAATGGAAACCCAAACCCTAATGTTCGATAACTGAGATTATCTAAAAATCGAATGGTTGGTTGAAGGTCAGTGTTTGGCGAGTTTGTTACAAAAACTTGTTTCTCGTTTTTAACAAAAGGAAGTGTCAAAACTAATAAAGCAACCGAAAATAATGATCCTAAAATTAACATACTATAACTTAAAATCATTAAGGAAACATGCATCATTAACCAATTTGACTGCAACGCTGGTACTAACGGGGTTGCTAATTTTAACCCGTCGGGTAGTGTAAAACTAGCAAACGCATTAATAAACAAAGCACTTGGAGCTGTAATTGATCCAAGAACTAATTCTGATTCCTTAGTAAATTTTGTTTGGATTAAAAAATGTCCGGTCGTTAAACTCCAGGATAAAAATAGTAATGATTCATAAAGATTACTTAAGGGGAAATGTTTAGATTCCCACCATCGCACAATTAAAAATAACAGTAAAGAAATATTCGCAACTTTCAAACCATTATAAATCGGAATTGAAAAATTCCAATGGAGAGAAAGCTTTGCCCAATAAAGTAATGTTGTTAAAAATAAAAAACTAAAAGAAAAGTTGACTAATAAATTTTGGAAACTAAAAAGTGACATAAGGAAATAAAGTGTTTTTTCAAATGGTTGGCTTAAAGCACTATGATAAGTTTATCTTGTTTCGATGATTTCAAGCAATTTAAAAAAATCGGGACTTGTCATAAGTCATGCTTTTCAGTATTCTTATTATATAGGAAATAAAAAAAAGGGATTGTAGTTCAATTGGTTAGAGCACCGCCCTGTCACGGCGGAAGTTGCGGGTTCGAGTCCCGTCAATCCCGACTCGTTTCCTCACTAGTTCAATTGACTTTTTGATGGGCCTGCTTAGCTCAGTTGGTTAGAGCGTCCGTCTCATACGCGGATTGCCACTAGTTCGAATCTAGTAGCAGGCACCAAAAAAAGGATTTATATATAAATAAACTTTCAGTCGAAAGTCAAAAGCAGTGATGCGGGTATAGCTCAGTGGTAGAGCGCAACCTTGCCAAGGTTGATGTCGCGCGTTCGAATCGCGTTACCCGCTCCAGTTCATTGATAGTCAAAGGAAAGGTGGCAGAGTGGTCGATTGTAACGGTTTTGAAAACCGTCGTAGTATAAGCTACCGAGGGTTCGAATCCCTCCCTTTCCGGTTCCAAATTAGCTCTTCTGGTGGAATTGGTAGACACGCTGGTTTTAGGAACCAGTGCTTACAGCGTGAGGGTTCAAGTCCCTCGGAGAGCAGAAGGGAGAAAAATTAGGGAAGTTTGATATAAAAAATTATATTCATATCAATTTGAATAGATTTATTACGGATTGATTGTAATATTGGCCAAATTATGTTCAGGAAGAATTCCGAGATTCAAAACAAAGACCTAGCAGATACGATTTTTTAGTCTAATTTCAACTCTTAATTTGAGTTGAAGAGATTTCGGAAAGAAGGGGATTTGAACCCCTGGTACAAAAACTTGTACGTCGCATTAGCAATGCGATACCATCGGCCACTCGGTCATCTTTCCATCACCTGGGGCAGAAGGATTCGAACCTCCGAATGGCGGGATCAAAACCCACAGCCTTACCACTTGGCGATGCCCCAAATTGAATTTGATCAATCATAAAATAATTATACCCTATTTTAGAGGATATACTCAAGTGAAATCGAAAAAAAACCAAATCATTTTTAAACACAATTTGGTTTGTAATTTATCATCGGTTTTTACGACATCTGGTTTATGTACGTATAATAAACAAGTTTAAGGACTTAATATTTTCTTGATCAAGTTTAAATAAGGGCATTAACCCTTCTTTCATTTCCGCACACTAAACATTTCAAGTAAAAGTAGTCGTCATGGGTTCAACCAAATCTGGGGTATATTTACTTTACGTGACATCTTTTTTAGTAAAGTTCATACTTAATGAATGAGTATTTGAAAGAGCGAAATCTGTAAGTTACATTTTTTATTTAACTTAATACTTAAAATTCGTATAATATTTTCTATTATATTTTT
>JAPMLY010003531.1:0-18836 GCA_026401115.1 Tetraselmis chui | reverse complement strand
GTAGGATGTGGTGCAACCATTGAACATTGTGTAAGTGGAGTTGTGAAAGGATGCGTGCGACGTCAAGCTGTGTTTTTTAGATGAGCTTATAACGATAGTTGGTGCGGAGGGTAAGGAGGAATGTGAGATTTGGCAATGGTGCACGTGTGAGGGGTGCGTGTGCGACTCACGACGACGGGGAGTTGTAACTTGGTGGAGGGCCCATAACCTGTCGGAATCGGGAACGGATAGTTACACGTAGGTCGTGCCGGCCGCAAGGGGGCTGGGTGTGGCGACTAGAGAAGTGAGAGGAGAGAGATGGCGGCCGGCGAAGGCACCGGCAGGGCCGGCCGACCGCCGCTAATAGGGAATAGAGTACCGCTAATATCATAACACTAAGTACTAGGATGACAAATAGCTACCTTGTATATACGCACCAGGCAACGGGGTGCTAGTGCTTTTTAATCCATGTACACATGGAATGGCATGAAGGGGGTTAGAACTGCCGCTTCCCGGAACGGAGTTGTACGCCTTATCCAAGTACCGCCAAAAGTCGGTACCCGATAGGAACATATTGTGTATATGAACCCATCGCATCGCATCGCGACTGAGCTGCGAGCATCTATAGCGAACATATGTGTCCATTAGTAGTCCTACGGAGGGATATGTTAACAGTCCTAACACGAGTATGTCGACTTGTGTACATGGCCAGTGTCGTCGAATGGCATCGGCTAGGGGGGGTGTACTTATCGTGAATAAGCTGTGCGCTGTGTGAGAGGTTGTGCTTTGTGCAGAATTTCTATTCCCCTGTTTGTATCTTTTAATCGATGAGTAGTAACGTCGGCCTTTCGTGTATCCGACGTATATGGGTCTGAGTAGCCGGATGAAGTCGGGTTTTTTAGGAGGTGGTTGCAGCGCGGAGGGTAGTATGTCTTCTATTACGATAGCGGGGCATGAGGTGAGGGAGTCGGGTGAGATGCCTTCGTCGGCAACAACGAGACGGGTAGGCATGTCGGTGGGATGAGGGGGGCGGCAGTCAAGGGGGGAGTGGATGAGTGCGGGGGGGTGAATTATTTGACGGGTCTAATACCGAATTTTGCGGTGGTGGTCTCCCATCGGCCTCCGTTGTGGCGTTCCAATCGGGAGAGGAGAATTTGCAACGCTCTCTTGTGACGGTGCTGTCTAAGGCTTAGCATCGAGGGGCAGTTATCAGCCATGTGGCCGTTGTTGGTGAATAGACCACACACGGGGCTGCACAGCGCGACACTAACCTATTCCCCGCAAAAACAGTTCTTGCTTGGAATTAGCAAGACTTCTTGTACACTTACGACTCCAAAAAAGGGTGATTCTCGCCACTTGGAGCGGCCGCGACCCACCCCGCCTCGGACACTTGCGTCAAAATCATGGTGACCTCCACCCCTTTTCTCCCACGCCATCAATCGCGCGGAACTCGCGGGCATCGACATTGGCCTTCAAATAGGCCGCACCCACCTCCTTATTAACAACGCATGCTCACCACGCCTTATCCAAGGTTACTTGACCAGTCCCACCGCTTAGAGACACCAAATCCACCGCGACACACTTGAATAAAGCACATACATCCACAAACCCCGTTGCACATCAGGTATCCGCACTCTCCTAGGCAAAATCAAAGCACATGGCCACTCTCTGGGTAGTGACCTCGCCGAAGCACTCGCCAATCAAGTTGCCGACGGGTACACCCCTAAGAATGCCGTCGCCTAATGCTCCGCGCCCGCCGGCGGCGCAGCGGCGGTAGCCCCGGAGGTGGGCGCGCTCTCGGGCCCGTCGGCATCACCTCACCTCCCCGTGGTGGGCGCTAAAAACCCCGTAGCCGTGCCTGTTGTAAGTAATACCTTCTAGTTATTAGTTGCAGATAGCTACTGTAAGCTATTCTAGATATGATTAGTACATGTCTAGATCGGACATACCGATAACCTGTTTGTACTGGTACAGAGCTGTCGCTAGGCTTCTGCTCCAACACTTCTGTTGTCCCGACACCACGCCTCGGGCTGGTTGTCTCTGTGACTGTCCCTTTGCGTGATTGTGACTGTAACTACGTATGCGTTAGTTACCTTCCTTACTGATCGTGTGTGCACGGTTTAACAGGTTATGGGCCCCCGCCTCACGTCACTCACGCGCGACAACTTGGTTCGGCGAGCTGCCATCGCCACCTCTCCCGAAGAAGGCAAGTTTTCATAGATACCTAGTACTTTCATCCTGTAGTCGGCGGTATCGCCAGTATAACCAGCGTTTAAAAAACATCCATCCCACCTAAGTCAGCCGCTCGAGGACGCCAGACAGCCACCCACACCGACGCACTCGTCGTGTGTGGACAGGGTGCATACAGGTCCAAGCTGGAGACCGGGGGGGGGGCGCACTATCGGGTGACTATACATATACAGAGTGCACGACAGCCTTAGATTACTGTTTTAATTAATATATTATCGTAGCGACTCAGCCGCCGCCGCATCGTCCCACCTGCACTGGCCGTGGCCCCGACTTGTGCCCCACACTGGGTGGAGGACACAGAAAAGGTGCTTTGAGACACCCCGGGGCATCAGGCCGAGGGGTCGGCGGGCATCAGGCCGTCTCTCTGCATACCGCTGTTAGGCACACGTCCGGCTAGCGGTTTTTACCGCTGCCTGTTTTTTCGGCTCTTTTCCTTTTCTCGCCCTGTGTCGAAATGGCGCCAAAAACTCGCTCTGTCGACAACCCACCTGATTCGCCTCATGCTTCCCCTGACCTCGGCTCTCCGCAGAGCTCTGTCAGTCCCACCCCTGCTACCCTCGCACTCGTCCTGCAACAAATGGCGCTCACAAACGCCCGCCTGGACGCTCAGTCTGCTGCTGCTGCTGCGGCTGCTGCTGCTGGTCCTGTAGCTGCCCCTGCGGACCCCTCTTTCGCTGTGCGTCGTCACGACGCGCAGCTCGACCCCCATCGCGACAACCACTCTCTGAACCTCCTTTCCTCCGACCCCCCAACACACGCATCTCCCTTCCCCGGCGCTCGGTTGGACGCGCAGCCGGCCCACGATGCTGCTTTCGCTGCAGCGTCGGTTGGCGACCCCCATGTCGCACTCCGCCGCCACGATGCGCACACCGCCCCACAGCCTCACCTACCCGCGGAACGCCTACCACCACCCCCTCCGTACCCTCCTGCAGGGTATGCCCTCCCGGATCCCGGACCTTTTTTCCCGGAGGCACCGCCGCCCCACGTCCCCGCCTCCCGTGGCCACCCGCACCCGTACGGCCCCCCGCTTTCAATGGCCGGCCACTCTCCTTTCCCCGGCGGCCCACCTTCTCCCTTCCCCGGTGGACCACCGCCTCCCTTTCCTGGCTGGCATTCGCATCCTACACAGCGAGGTGGGCACACCACCCGTGGCGGGCGTCGCCCCACCATTGACCCGGTGGTCATCGGCCGCGCCGCCCACGAGGCCACCGGTTTCGACAAGGACGCCCTCAACCGGTCCATGAAGATGTCGGTCCCTACCATGGGGCCCACCACGGACTTCAAGCAGTGGAAGAGGAACTTCCTTAATTTCCTCTCCATCAAGGCCACTTACCTCATCCCACAGCTGGCCATCCGCGACTCGGGCGTCGTGTTAGACGAACCGGCGCAACACTACGCTTACACCCTGCTCCTCCATGCAGCTAGCGCGAACCCACGCGCCGACCAAGCGATGAAGTGCGTCTCCCCAGCACGTCCTGACTGCGCAGCGGCAGCGTGGGACCTTCTGTGTGAACGTCTCGACAGTCGGTCCTTTGCTCGCTCATTGTCGCTGCTGGACAACTTGATGGTCAGACAACGCCCCGGACAGTCACTCAGTGATTATGTCCACTACATGAGACAGACGTTCGACGACTACAACGAGACATGTCAGATGGTCGATGGTTCCGCTGCCATTCACCCCCACAACCTCGGTCTCCTCATGCTGCGCGGTATTTCCAGCAACGGCCCACACGGTCAGGCCAAACAGTGCGTCATCAACGCGTTCGACACAGACTACCTGCTGTCCGCTGATGACGTGATGGCCAGCATCCTCCACCTGGCGCACAATATGGACGAGGACGACGCCCCGGCCGCAACAGCTCCCCACACCTCACCGCCTCCCATCTCCGCGTTTGTCGCTGCTGGCCGCGGATCACACAGCGGTCGAGGCCACCCTCCACGTGTCCCTCGCGGTGGTCGCGTACTGCCCACCAAGTGTTCCGCTTGCGGCAGCCCGGACCACATCTTGTCCTCTTGCAATGCCCCGGATGACGCCCTCTTGCGGTGGACGCTCGCGAAGCGCAAAATGATCATTCAGAAGTACGGCACCCCTGCTGGTGGCTCTCACTCTGCGCACGCCGCTGTGCTGAGCGACGTCCCCGCCGATGACTTTGACAGTTTGCCTACCCTCGAGGAATGCACGGATGATTACGATGACACCGAGGTGAGTGTGCCTTTCAGCTCCGTAGCCTTCTCCTCCTCCCTCACCCCCGGTCGTAACCTCTCACAGTATTGGGTAGTCGATTCCGCCTGCTCGATCAACCTCACCGCGTTTAAAGGCGACTTCGTACGATTCACACCCCCCTCCACTCCCTCGCGCGTTGGCGGGGTTGGTGTTGACGTCAAGGGCAGTGGCTCCGTCCGAATTTCAGTCCGCCTTGACACAGGCGTACTTATTCATCGCACTGTCCATGCGTTGTACACCCCTGACTTGTCCTCTCGCTCTGCTCAACGCATCGGCCGGTTACTTAGTGTCAGCTGGATGCAGACCCACAGCGGTTGTGAATTCATCTTCCCCTCTAACTCTGACACTGGTTTACTTGTGGTGCCCACAGGAATGGGTGTGCTAGAGCCCTCCGGAAACGGCCTCTACCTCCTCCCCCACAAGCCAGAGCCCCCCCCCAGTACCTCCACGATGAGAGTGAATTCTCCCTCCCCTAGTGTTGCCCTTGCTGCCCAGTGCGACCCTACACTGTGGCACCGTCGGTTTGGACACCTGAACATGCAAAGCCTGCGGGCCCAGCACACGCACGGTGTCCCGACTAGCCCTGCATTAACCAGCTCTGTAACCGATGTCTCTTGCGACTCATGCTTGTTACACAAGGCCACAGCTGCACCGCGTAACACCAGTGCATGCGCGAAACCTTCTCGTCCCCTCCTCAACCTCTCCTCTGACCTGTGGGGACCGGTCAACGTCCCCTCCCCACATGGCCTCCGCTATTGCTTGCTCGTCATTGACCACCACACCCATTACATGTGGGTGCGGTTCCTCAAGTCAAAAGACGATGCGTGCTCGGAGTTGGAAAACATCCTCCTCGACATCAAGCACATGCATGCACGTTACCACTCCCAATCGGGTGCGTTTGCCCCAATCATAAAATTTGACTCGGACTCTGTCTTTGAGGCTACAACGACCCGCCAGATGTGCGCACAGCTCGGCGTTGGGGTCCAGTTCTCTGCCCCATACGCCCACCACATGCTCGGCAAAGCCGAATGTCCTTGGCGCACTATCCGGGACAATGCGTCAGCGATGCTCCACAGTATGGCCGTTCCCAACTCCATGTGGTCATGCGCTGTCAGCACAGTTGTGTACCTCCGCAACCGCACGTACAGTCGCTCAGTCGGCCCCACCGGTGGCATCCCACTTACCCTCCTCACGTCGTCTGTGCCTGACGCCTCCAAGTTTCGCGTCTTCGGGTGCACCGTCTTCGCCAAGGTGCCTGACAAACTGCGTCGAAAACTCAGTGAAAAGGCGTTTCGTGGCGTCATGGTCGGCTACCCCAATGACGCACCCGGGTACCGCGTTTACAACCCGGAAACCCGCCGAATCACCACTTCCGTCCATGTTGTCTTTCAGGAAGACACCCCGGGCTTCGGCGCACAACTCTCCGTCGACTCCACCATCACCAACCCTTCGGATGACGCACCGGCCACCTCACTCCAATCCCACCCCATCGACATACCATTGCCAAACCCCATGCCCCCTCATGCCGCCCCTCGCCAAACTCGGCTCCGTTCTCATCCCCTACGCTACGGCGAAATGGTTGCCCACGTGGCCGACTTCCCCCCGACCCTCGTGACGGCGTGTTGTGACCCTGAACAGGGCAAAGCCAAAGAGGACATCTTCACACGCCCTCACGTTCCCAACCTTATCACTGGTCCCCCTCACACACCTGCCGGCACATCGCCTACTGCCGTCGCCCTCCTGTCCGCCCGGGAGTGTGTGGAGCCGAAATCGTACCGAGCTGCCTTGGACAGCGCCCATGCCCCTCAGTGGCAAGCCGCTATGCAGCAGGAGTACTCATCCCTCATAGACAACGGCACTTGGGAACTCGTTGACCTTCCCCCGGGTCGCATGGTAGTTAACAGCATGTGGATCTACAAAGTTAAGTCTGACACCGCCGGTGACATCTCCCGCTTCAAAGCGCGGTTCGTCGCCAAAGGGTGCAGCCAACGCGCTGGACTAGATTACACTGAGACATTCTCTCCTGTCATCCGCATGGCCAGCCTGCGTCTCTTCCTGACCATCGCAGCCGCCCGTGACCTTGAGCTTTGCCAACTTGACATCGACACTGCGTTTCTCTACGCACCCATTAAGGAAGACGTGTACATCCGCCAGCCCCTCGGCTTCAACGATGGCACGTCCAAAGTGTGTCACCTCAGGCGCTGCCTTTACGGACTTAAGCAGTCCCCCCGCGAGTTCAACATGCTCCTCCGTGCCTGGCTCGTCGACAATGGGTGGCAACAGTGCGTTTCTGACCCTTGCATCTACATCTTCCGCACCGGCCACGTCTTCGCCATGATCGCCATGTACGTCGATGACATTACTGCGGCCTGCAATGATACCGCATGGCTTGCATCGTTCAAGGCCAAGCTCGGAGAACGGTTCAAGATCAAGGACCTCGGCGACCTCTCCCAATTACTCGGCATGCACATCACCCGTGACCGCTCGGCACGCACCGTCTCCTTGGACCAATCCAAGTACTTGCGCGATATCCTCGCCAAGTACAACATGACCGACGCTCGACCGTCGTCCCTTCCCATGGACCCTGGCTTCCTCGCCGGCCTCGCGCACATGTCCTCGCCCCATCTCACCGGCGTGGCCAAGGACGTCTACCCAAGCCTCTTGGGCAGTCTCCAGTACGCGGCCGTCTGCACGTGCCCCGATGTCTCCACGGCGTTGAGCATCCTCGGCTCAGCCCAAGCTTCCCCCACGGAAGCCCACCTTCAGGCCATGAAGAAGGTCCTTCGATACCTCCATGGCACCATCGACATGCGCCTGACGTTGGGGGGGGGCACGGACCACAGTCTCCAACTCACAGGCTTTGCCGACGCTGATTGGGCCAACGACAGCAGCACCCGCAAGTCTCGCTCCGGCTATCTGTTCACCCTCGGACGCGGGCCAGTAAGTTACAAGTCCAAACAACAGACTTGTGTGGCTCAATCCACGTGTGAAGCCGAGTACTACTCTGCGGCCGACGCCACCAAGGAGGGACTCCACCTCCGACAACTCCTGGGGGAGATCTTTAACGCCCCCATCACCGAAACCACCACCATCTGGGAGGACAACCAAAGCGCCATCGCGTACTCCCAGAACGCCTTGGTCAGCGAGAAGACCAAACACATCGGTCTGAAATGGCACTTCCTCAAGGACCATGTGGAGCAGGGAACCATCAAGTTGAGGTACCTCCCCACTGACCAGATGGTGGCTGATATGTTCACAAGCCCCTCCCAGGACCAACACTCACAAGACACCGAAGTGCAATCCTTGGAGGACAAGACCCAATGCAACGCTTCATCCCGTAGCTACCTTCAGGGGGAGTGTTGTAAGTAATACCGCATACGTATTAGTTGCAGATAGCTACTGTAAGCTATTCTAGATATGATTAGTACATGTCTAGATCGGACATACCGATAACCTGTTTGTACTGGTACAGAGCTGTCGCTAGGCTTCTGCTCCAACACTTCTGTTGTCCCGACACCACGCCTCGGGCTGGTTGTCTCTGTGACTGTCCCTTTGCGTGATTGTGACTGTAACTACGTATGCGTTAGTTACCTTCCTTACTGATCGTGTGTGCACGGTTTAACAGTGCCACGCTTGGCACGGTAAGGGCCTAAGAGGGCCGACAGTGCAATCCGCGCGATCAGCAGCTGTCAAAAAAGGCCATGTACATAGGGCTTTTTAATATACATGCCAAGATCACCCGATCGGCCCGTCCGAGATGTTTTTTTCAAGACTAGAAACTACTAAGATACCGTCCCATCTTGGGGGGTGGGGCCTATATTTTCAGGAGTGTGTGGTGGAGAGGAGGGTACGGACGGATCAACAATGGGTTGAGGGTGCTAAAGCTGGCGGCGGAAATCCGGGAAGCAACGCTAGGGTATGGCGCTCGCTCGATGTCGTCCAGCATGTTGAAGTCGAGCCGGCCGAAAGGGGGCATCACGACTACAACATCGAGGAGGACTGTCGCGACGGGAGGAGCGACGAGGTCTTGCAACGGGGTGATCCGCAGGATCGGCCGCCGCCGAAAAACCCGGTACGGAGGGTGTGAATAATTTCCCCGCCCCCGCGGCCCACTTGGATCCAGCCATTGCGACCGTGCACTTACCCACCGCTACCCACTATCGCTAATCAAACCTGACATTAGAGAGTGCTAGCCCGACTAAGCGAGGAGGCTCGCACTCGAGACAAAGGTGCTCGATGGACGCGCAAACGGTGGGTGAAGGGTATGATAGCTGGCTGATTTCCAGACAGGTACCCGGGTACCAGCACAAAAAAAGCCGGGGAAATGGCCGGGAAAGCTTTTCAGCGCGGCGGCAGGAGCGCTAGCTTTTTTCTTGTGGTTGTCTCGGTCCCCCCCCCCCCCCCCCCATTTGCCCTCGAGGTGACGGGGGACCTCGACAAGGAGCAAAAGTCGCGACGGGAGGAGCGGCTACGACCTTGGGTCGGGGCTTAAGAGATGCGACGGCGGGATCGACGAGCAACCGCGCCGTGAGGAGGGTTTTTTCGCTAACCTTTCCCCTCCTTTCTCCGGCAAGACCGAAGTCACTCGGGAGCTAGATTAGGCTAGCCCATTGACCCCCTCGAACGTCGATCGACCTAGGCCGGTCGGCACGCCGGCTCGGTGGGAGCGGGCCGAGCATCGTTAAGGTCGAGCAGCAGTTTCATTTTGACATTTTGCATTTTGATCTGGTCTGGTTGATTGATTACAAAATTATTTATGTTTGTTACTCCTTAGGCGGGGGGACTGTGGCAATTACTGCACTTGCTTACAGTTTTTGACCTCCGAGCAACGTCGGCACACATTGAATGTGTCGATTGGTGTACGTGGTCGAAGAGTACCCGGCCCAATCGTTCTCCTAAGTGTCCTACATGGCATAGTATAGATGGCCGTTAGATACCAGTCGGGCCAGTTTGCTAATATTGTTGCAATACAAATTCAATTTCAGTTTCAATTCCAACCACTTGTCGTGGAAGCGGCTGTGGGTTCGATGTACTCTACTACTCGAGCACGACGCTTGACTCCGTCGCCCATCGGCGGAGAAAATACGTATGTGCATGTTGACCCCGATCGCGTAAGTGGCTTTGGTCGCACCTTTCGGAACGGAATGAGACGTCCATATGAATCCGGCTGGGGGGGGCGACCTTGATGTCCGTGAGGACGATATGGATCCTTCTCGTTAGTGTATCCGCTCATCAACTACCCGGGTTTTCGCGCGGCTGTCAATCGCTCAACGATTTACATGGCGTCTTGTCGTTAGGCGCCACCCGTAGCCGATAGTTGTCGAGGAAATTATGCATGCATGCCACTTGACTATGCGCAATGACTTGAATTGAGCAAAGTAAGCGGTGCTTTGCTTCGACTTTTCTTTAGCATTTCCGGTCGCGATGGTATATGTCGATTCCACCTTGTTGTGCGGTGACGAGGTCACCTACAAGGCGCTCATTTCATGATGCGCCACCTCTCGAAAATTTGTACTACGACGGTAGCAGTACATGCTCGTAGCAACTCGATCTTGTGCCGCGGTGCGTTTGTAGTAGTTAGATGTTTTAATTCGGTGAGTACGCCCTCTGCATGTGACACTACAAGGATTACAACTATGGCCGGTAGCGGTACGCGCCTATGCGGTTGGGCGTATTTGCGAGTTTTACACGTGATGTTGCTAATCCCTTGCGTACTCGAGCTACGAGATCGCCCACTTTAACTGGGTCTTGACCGTAGTCATTGTAGAAGTTGTTAACCGCTGACAGATAAGGTTGTAAACTTGTAGCCTTGATGGTGCCGAGATTTCCAAGCCATGCTACAGATATGGCCATCGTACCGGAGTTACATGCGAGGGGGGCTAGATGCTTCTATTTGCAAACCTCAAAGTACCGCTGAACCGTGTTGCCTTACGCGCTCGAGGTGTTTGGCTCCCCCGTTGTTGTGAGTTGGGTGTATGTGCGCCAAGAACCTTTGTACATAGAATCCAAGACAAGTACGGGCGTATAGAATCCGTCCAAAGGTTGGTCCAAGAGTCCGTCCAAGGCTCCGAAATCGCGACGTTATGTTTTCATAAGAGTCTGCGCGTAGCCCGTGTGTTCATCCACGTAGCCGGTGGGCCTTGTCCACCGGCGAACGCAGTTAGCGTGACGTTGACTGCTCCACGGTAAACGTAGCTTCATGCCGATAGGGAACGCGTTGTACAGTGACGGGCTAGTGAGACTTGCTGCGCATACCTCGCATGGCATGTCTGCCCGGCCGGGACAAGTTGTCAAGGGGGAAGATGACGAGTTCTTTCACGGCCATCTCGTTGCGTGCTTGGTGTCACACCTTGCATGTCCATTGGGGCGCGATAATTGCAGTCCCTCCTACGGGAGCTTTGGCGCAACTTGAGGACCAAGTTGGGTTGTAGGGGCCACGGGGGTGCACCGTCTGTCATCGGTTGTTCATTGTGTGTCTGGGATGTAGAGCGTCGACCACCTCGCATGTAGGATCTAGCCATCCTGAGTTGTAGCGGAATAGAAATCGGTTGAGCGCAGACGGAAGCGATCGATAATGTGACACCCGGACTTCCTTCTTTACAGCCGTTAATATAGACCAGGGGAAGTACTAGTAAAGTACATATTTTTTACACATACAAGCCATATGCGAGCTGACACCACCGCTCCCGCGGGAGCGATGGCACCCACTCCCACCTTGCCCTCCTGACTCTCTACCACACCCGCCGACTACTCTTCGTGACCTTACCCGGCTCCTTACGCCTCCTAGTCTCCGTTTGACCCATGTCGAGCTTCCTCGACCTTCATCCGTCCAGCAACGCGTCGATCCGCCACGTCCCATGCAGCTCCGGCGATCCCCCGGCCACTGGCTCACATGATAGACACACACTAACACAAACACACACACACACCCGGCATTACGAGCTCGCTGCCAAAAAATACACCAAATTCCGCCAAGCCCTACCCAACCCCTAAAATCAATCAATACATGGCCGGGTTTCAACTCCTGCGGGGACCTTGCTGGATCACGCGCGCTCCCACATTCAATTTTTTCTTACTCCCATGTTTTCTCCAATTAAGGCCCATCAGATGGATCCCGCAGTCGCCACTATCGATCAACCCACCCAAATGGATTGCAACGACGAATCCACCCACGAAGAAGCCAACCCTCAGACCCCGACGAAAACACCAACACAGCCTCAGCCGGCGTCCGAGCCGACTACAAACAACCAACCCGCTACCAAGCCCCCCGCCACATGGGCCCCTACAATCCGAGTTCCCCTTCCCGCCCCACCAACCCATACATCACTTCCGGCATATGCCGACGTCTCCAACCGAGCCCAACACCTCACTAACCCCGACACACCTCGACCCTTCGCCTATCCTCCCCACCTTGCCTTCACATGCGAAGTTTATGGTACCCGCAGCAAGGACCCGGTGGTGCTCAAGCTCAAAAAGCTCGCACGACCCCAAACTTGACTTTACCTCGCGATTTATGCAAGCACTACCCAAAAGATTATCGAAGAGGCCAACAAGCGCTGGGGCGTTGAGCTCCTCCCCGCCAACGCCATGATATGCTCTAGGTCCAACCCTCTCGCCCCCAAGACCCCGGACGGACGGCGCAACTTCCCTCCGATCACCACCGGCACAGTCCTAATTCGTCTTAACCGCCGGGAGGTCGCAAAGGAGCTATTTCACAAGCATTGAAATTGAAATTGAGATTGAAATTATTTACAACATGTACCGGGTGAAACCGGCTCATGTCTCTAGGCCCCCCCTGTATGTGCCGTTAGTGAAATTGAAATTGAAATTGTTTACAACAGGTACCGTGTGCGCCGGTTTACAACAAATACCGTATGCGCCTGTTGCTGTCTCTGGGCCCTCCCAACTATGCCATACAAGAAACTTACAATTCAGGGCTAGACCGTTAACCACATATGTCCAACCTCTCCAAGGGTGTTCGGGGTTTTTACCCCCCCCGGGGAGTGTGCGATGCGGGGTGATGGGTGCGTACAATTAGGGGCGTGCGTAGGTGCATGGTGCGGAGGCACGGCGAGAGGTCGTGCGGGATTTAATGCGGTATACAAGTAGGAGCTGATGCAGCCATTGGACAGTGTGTGTGTGGAGTTGTGCAAGGATGCGAGACGTGTCGAGACGTGTTTTGGAGATGAGTTTGTCCGGAGGGTCTGTGCGGAGGGTGAGTAGAGAGGTGAGACTTGCGATGGTGGTGGAGTGCGGTGTACCCGTGCGGCTCATGACGATGGGGAGGATGTCTACATCGGTACCTGGCCAGTGGCTGCGGATGGTATTTGCGAGGGGTGTGTATTTGGCACGAATCAATTGGGCTGTTTGGGAGAGGTTGTGGTACGTGCAATATTTCCATTCTCCTATCTGACTCTTTTTAATGGATGAGTATCGGCGGCGACCGTTTGTGTGGCCGACGAATCGAGGTTCGAGGAGGCGGATAAAGTCGGGTTTGTGCGCGGGGGGTCGTAACGCGGGGGGGAGAGTCTCGGGGGGGAGGATGGCTGGGCACGAGGTTAGGGAGTCGGGCGAGAGGCCTTCGTCATCAACAACAAGGCATGTGGGTGGGGTGAGGTGGATGGCAGTCAAGAGGGGTGTAGGTGGGCGTGGGGGAAGTGAATGATTTGATGGGTTTATTACCGAAGTCTGCGGTGATCGTCTCCCATCGACCGCCGTTGTGGCGTTCTAGCAGGGAGAGTAGGAGTTGTAGCGCTCTGTTGTGGCGGTCCTATATTAGGCCAGACATGGTTGGGCAATTACCGGCCATGTGGCCGTTGCTAGTGAATTGGCCACCCATAGGGCAGCGCATCTTGGGGTTGTGTGTGAGAAGGCGGGTGTTGTGGACTCCCCACATTAATTCTTGCTTGTGGGTGAATTGGATATTGGTGAGGGTTGTGTGTTTTTTGTGGGAAGTGAAGTCAGCGCCGTCCTCCACGGCGCGTGCGAGGAGGGCACCGTGTTTGGATGTTTGCGAGAGGGGTGTGTGAGTGTGTTTGGTGCTGTGGGCGTGAGCGTCAGTTTTAAGGTTTGTCGTTAGTGGTCTCATATTAACATGAGCTAGACCGTGAACCACAAATCCCAACCTCTCCATTGGTAGTAGCAATACCGTCTAAAACAGACACGTAACCATGTTATTTCTTTTTTATCTATACGTTTTTTTGGATACATTACGAAATATAACATGTCGCTAGTCTTCACGAAGCGCGGCCTGCTCCAGCCGCTGCGAAGTAGCTGATCATCTAAGCCGGTCAGCTAGTGCTGGTCGAGCCGGACTTGCATGACCTCTGCTCCTATGCGACTCCGGTCGTGCCGGAGCAAGGGGGGAAAGGCAGGTAAAGAACCCCCTCGCTCTGGTCGTCGACGGTCCCGACTCGATCCTTATTGCACATCCCCGTCCGAGATATTAGTTGCTCCTCCCGGCGCAACTCGCCACCTAGCTTGGCCTTCTCTCCTCCTGCGGGGGCTAGGAAGAGAAAATAGCTAGGACACATACGGTGTCCGGCTGGCTCTTTTGCCCCCGAGCCAGATTTTCTCATGTCCCCTGTCCATTCGCCGTCTGTTTCCACCACCTATCTGATCGCGCTGTGCCCTCCGTACCCTCCCCCGGTGGTTTACGTTGTTAGGGGGCCGCCTTTATGAGCATTGTGCCGTTACGATAAACCTAGGCACTCTGCCCGAGGCAGCCTGTCGATGAACGGGTACCGACTAGGGGAGAGGTTGGTATAGCACATGGATCGAGTCGCCGGTCCTCAAAAGATGGTGGGTACGGGTATATGTCCCCAAAACCCCCCCGTGCCGGGTTTCTCCGGCGGCGGGTGATCCTAAGGACCGCCGCCGCTAGACCGTGCCGCTTTTGTGGCTGCGACCCACCTCCGTCCTGCGTAGTTTCGGGCCTCGCCCCCATGGGAGACGTGAAGCCCACATGGCTAGCGAAAGCGAGCGAGCGCCGTGACCCAACGCTACTTCCCATCTGCCCGCTCGTCAACACCAACACCCTCGTCACACAGCTGATCCGTCCGTACCCTTCTTCGCCAAAAACATTCCGCATACCTCGTTCCCGTCAGGACGGGAGAGTATCTGTGAGTATTTAGTCGCTGAAAAAACATATCGGACTAGCCGAGCGGGAGATCCATGTGTTGGTGTACGAATAGTATGTTTTTCCAAAACCCTCCGTATATGGCTTCCCGACAGTTGTTGATCCCGCGGATCGCAACTGTCGATACCTCGTTCAGCCCCCTACCGTGCCAAGCCTAGCACGGCTACGGGGTTACCAGCGCCCACCGCGTGGAGGTAGAGGTAGGTGCCGACGGGCCTGCGAGCGCACCCCCCTCCGAGGCCGCCGCCGTTGCGCCGCCGGCGGGCGCCCTTCACCGGCAAAACAACTCCCACGACCACACCCGCGTCCTGACCGATCACGACGGCAACCTTTGTGAAACCTCCATCCAAGGGGGGCCTCACCTTAATGACGCCGAATAGGGCGGCCACCACATATGAGTTTCGGTCCCGGAAATGTAGGGGCTCAAGAACTATCAAGCTAAGGAACTCTTACACTCCGCTCTCGCCTATCTGTGGGACGACGACTACCCACAACTCCCCGATGTCGAAACGAAATCATGCGCAGCCGCTGACGAGGCATGGAAGGAGTACGAAGCCACGGCCACTCCTCCCTACCCAAGCCCAGTCGTCTTATCCCTCCGCGGCACCCTACTTCATGCCCTCGAGCAAAGGGACATCTATAAGCATGGCTGACCCAACCCAATGGGCAGTGGCACGTCTTGAGCTCGTGTCAACACAGTACGCACAGTGTCTGATCGACGCCCTTGAGGACACCCTCATGGCCCTACTATGGGAGACATGTTTGCCCACTTCACCGTGGGAGACTTTGCTCCCCTCCACAACAGACTAACCGATTACACCCCTACCTTTGCCCGACAGTTTTACCCATGGGGCCTCGACTGATGCAATATGGTGGAAAATTCAGAATTTTCCGACCGCATCCTGCCCCCGGCCGACCAAATGGCCTCTACGGTCCTCGAATCTCTTAACTACCTTCGAGATACCGATCAACGCCGGACTCGCATGCATACCCTCTACTCCTCCCCGACAGCGGCGGGAATAGACGTCTCCAGTTATCCGACAGAGGCAACACTTGCTGCCGCCGGACCGGACGGTATCGGCGCGATTGCTGTGGGTGAAGCGGACGCTACCTTATTGAAATTGAAATTGAAATTGAAATTGTTTACAACATGTACCGTATGCGCCGGTTTTTCACCAAAAGCCGGATGCGTCGGCTGCTGTCTCTGGGCCCTCCCAACTATGCCATACAGGGAACTTACAAGTCAGGGCTAGACCGTTAACCACCTAATCCAACCTCTCCATGGGTGTTCGGGGGTTTTACTCCCCCCGGGGAGGTGTGCAAGTAGAGGCGAAGGTTGTATGCATTCAGGGTCGTGCGTGGAGGCAATGTGCGGATGCGCGGTGGGAGGTCGTGCGGGACTTGATGCGGTATATGCGTAGGAGGTGATGCAGCCATTGGACAGTATGCGTATGGAGTTGAGCAAGAATGCGAGATGTGTCGAGGCGTGCTTTGGAGACGAGTTTATCTGGAGGGTCGGTGCGGGCAGTGAGAAGGGAGGTGAGACTCGTGATGGTGGAGGAGTGTGGTGTACCGGTACGGCTCATGACTATGGGTATGATGTCGACCATTGTGCCTGGCCAGTGGTTTCTGATGGCGTTCGCAAGGGGTGTGTATTTGGTGCGTATGAGGTCAGCTGTGTGCGAGAGGTTATTGTCTGTGCAGTACTTCCATTCCCCTATCTGGAATTTTTTTATGGATGGGGAATCAAACGATTTTATGGGTTTGTTACCGAAGTCTGCGGTGATGGTTTCCCATCGCCCTCCGTTGTGGCGTTCCAGTAGGGAGAGTAGGAGTTGCAGAGCGCTGTTGTGTCGGTCCTGTCTTAGACCAGACATAGAGGGGCAGTTACCGGCCATGTGGCCGTTGCTAGTGAACTGGCCACATAGGGGGCAGCGCAGGGTGGGGTTGTGAGTAAGTAGGCGGGTGTTGTGGACACCCCACATGAATTCTTGTTTGTGTGTGAACTGGATATTTGTGAGGGTTGGGTGCTTTTTGTGGTAAGAGAAATCGGCGCCGTCCTGCGCGGCGCGGGCGAGGAGGGCACCGTGTTTCAGAGAGTGGTTGTCGCGATGGGGGTCGAGCTGCGCGTCGTGACGACGCACAGCGAAAGAGGGGTCCGCAGGGGCAGCTACAGGACCAGCAGCAGCAGCCGCAGCAGCAGCAGCAGACTGAGCGTCCAGGCGGGCGTTTGTGAGCGCCATTTGTTGCAGGACGAGTGCGAGGGTAGCAGGGGTGGGACTGACAGAGCTCTGCGGAGAGCCGAGGTCAGGGGAAGCATGAGGCGAATCAGGTGGGTTGTCGACAGAGCGAGTTTTTGGCGCCATTTCGACACAGGGCGAGAAAAGGAAAAGAGCCGAAAAAACAGGCAGCGGTAAAAACCGCTAGCCGGACGTGTGCCTAACAGCGGTATGCAGAGAGACGGCCTGATGCCCGCCGACCCCTCGGCCTGATGCCCCGGGGTGTCTCAAAGCACCTTTTCTGTGTCCTCCACCCAGTGTGGGGCACAAGTCGGGGCCACGGCCAGTGCAGGTGGGACGATGCGGCGGCGGCTGAGTCGCTACGATAATATATTAATTAAAACAGTAATCTAAGGCTGTCGTGCACTCTGTATATGTATAGTCACCCGATAGTGCGCCCCCCCCCCGGTCTCCAGCTTGGACCTGTATGCACCCTGTCCACACACGACGAGTGCGTCGGTGTGGGTGGCTGTCTGGCGTCCTCGAGCGGCTGACTTAGGTGGGATGGATGTTTTTTAAACGCTGGTTATACTGGCGATACCGCCGACTACAGGATGAAAGTACTAGGTATCTATGAAAACTTGCCTTCTTCGGGAGAGGTGGCGATGGCAGCTCGCCGAACCAAGTTGTCGCGCGTGAGTGACGTGAGGCGGGGGCCCATAACCTGTTAAACCGTGCACACACGATCAGTAAGGAAGGTAACTAACGCATACGTAGTTACAGTCACAATCACGCAAAGGGACAGTCACAGAGACAACCAGCCCGAGGCGTGGTGTCGGGACAACAGAAGTGTTGGAGCAGAAGCCTAGCGACAGCTCTGTACCAGTACAAACAGGTTATCGGTATGTCCGATCTAGACATGTACTAATCATATCTAGAATAGCTTACAGTAGCTATCTGCAACTAATAACTAGAAGGTATTACTTACAACAGGCACGGCTACGGGGTTTTTAGCGCCCACCACGGGGAGGTGAGGTGATGCCGACGGGCCCGAGAGCGCGCCCACCTCCGGGGCTACCGCCGCTGCGCCGCCGGCGGGCGCGGAGCATTAGGCGACGGCATTCTTAGGGGTGTACCCGTCGGCAACTTGATTGGCGAGTGCTTCGGCGAGGTCACTACCCAGAGAGTGGCCATGTGCTTTGATTTTGCCTAGGAGAGTGCGGATACCTGATGTGCAACGGGGTTTGTGGATGTATGTGCTTTATTCAAGTGTGTCGCGGTGGATTTGGTGTCTCTAAGCGGTGGGACTGGTCAAGTAACCTTGGATAAGGCGTGGTGAGCATGCGTTGTTAATAAGGAGGTGGGTGCGGCCTATTTGAAGGCCAATGTCGATGCCCGCGAGTTCCGCGCGATTGATGGCGTGGGAGAAAAGGGGTGGAGGTCACCATGATTTTGACGCAAGTGTCCGAGGCGGGGTGGGTCGCGGCCGCTCCAAGTGGCGAGAATCACCCTTTTTTGGAGTCGTAAGTGTACAAGAAGTCTTGCTAATTCCAAGCAAGAACTGTTTTTGCGGGGAATAGGTTAGTGTCGCGCTGTGCAGCCCCGTGTGTGGTCTATTCACCAACAACGGCCACATGGCTGATAACTGCCCCTCGATGCTAAGCCTTAGACAGCACCGTCACAAGAGAGCGTTGCAAATTCTCCTCTCCCGATTGGAACGCCACAACGGAGGCCGATGGGAGACCACCACCGCAAAATTCGGTATTAGACCCGTCAAATAATTCACCCCCCCGCACTCATCCACTCCCCCCTTGACTGCCGCCCCCCTCATCCCACCGACATGCCTACCCGTCTCGTTGTTGCCGACGAAGGCATCTCACCCGACTCCCTCACCTCATGCCCCGCTATCGTAATAGAAGACATACTACCCTCCGCGCTGCAACCACCTCCTAAAAAACCCGACTTCATCCGGCTACTCAGACCCATATACGTCGGATACACGAAAGGCCGACGTTACTACTACATC
>JAPMLY010003530.1:0-16663 GCA_026401115.1 Tetraselmis chui | reverse complement strand
ACGACAACAACAACGACAACGACAACGACACGCACGGCCGCCATCGGCCGCCATATCCGCCGTCACGACCTCGCAAACGCCGGGCCCAGCCAACATCGAGATCTACCACCCGAGTGGTCCGACGCCTTCCGACGCCGCCGCCGATAGCATGCTCGCCGACCCCGATACCAACGCTACGGGGATGCGACGCCTTTCTCCAAGACAACGCCCTACGAATTGTAGACGTCCCGGCGGACGGGTCGTGCGGCTTCACAGCGGTGGCTGTCGCCATGGGCATCATACCACCTCCAACGTTCGGCTGGTCCATTTCCCACAACCGACACACGTGGGACTTGTTGAACCAGCTCCGGACTCTCGCGGCCACGGAACTCCTCCACAACAGCGACGTTTGGCAGCTTTACTCCAAGGAGTTCTTGTTCCTTGAAGGCACTACCGACCTAGACGACGAGATTCAAAATGTGCTACGGCCCACTCTCGATGAGGAACCGCCCTCTCCTGGTACCATCCTGCCCGTAAGCTCGTGGATGCTCTATTCCACCCTTAGGGTATTCGCCATCGCTTTCGAACGGCCATTCATTCTACTTTTCGACAACGCGGAGTACCCGTGCTTCGAGTTCTTCTGCCACCATCGCGGCGAGTGCAACTTCACCGCAACCGCATTGGACGCAAAGCGGGCGACTATGGAAGAACTGCTATTCCATCTAAATGAAGAGCACCCCGCTACCGAAACACCCATCGTTGTGATGGCAGACGGCAAGGATCCCACCATTACACTCACGCACTACCAAGCGTGCGTGCCGTCGTTATTCTTGTGCTCTCCCAAGCATTCATTTACCAAAGGATTGACACATTCATCATATCATATGATATGTATGAATTAACTAGCGATCACGCATTCGAATTTATGTGTAAACAATGTTTAATTCTAGGCAAATATCACACCCGGACCCAATCCCATCTCATGCATCGCCGCCCACGTTCGGATCACTCGCATCAACCATTTCATCATCCTGGGATCCCTCACCTCGGATGCATATCATTTTTACCTTTTGTAAGCAGCAATCCCACGCGACCCTAGAGGGGAACTCCTCGCTCCGCACCCCCCGCGCGCGCGCAAGCGCGCGCCCTGCAGTCTACTGTGTAGCATTGTGATCAGCCAACAATTTTGTGATCAACATGACGCCTTCACATTTGTCCTAGCTAGGCAAACTATCATAGCCATCTCGCGGTGACTCACGTTACCATTCCTTCTCTCGCTTTCACCCTTTTCTCTGTAATATTGTTACAAGAAAAACTAGATGAGCACGGACATGGAAAGTGGGAGGGGAAACAAAAGGGCAAGAGTGACAAGAGGATCACGGAATCCAAAGCACGGCAAAAGGAAAGCACTACATTGTGCACAAACCTAGACGATTAAACTAAGGAAATTCTTAGGCCACGCCGAGAATGCAACAAGTGGAGGCGACAAGCGGCGCCTCACGCGCCGCTCGAGGAAGCACGGGGACGCTTGCGGCCCATGGCGCGGGTGAAGAGCGCCGTGGCAGGAGAAGGCATCCCGGCCGAGGAAGAAGCGGCCTCCGCGCCGTCCGCATCGGCGGACAAACCACGCAAGACGTTGTCCGCGTGAGCAACATGGACGGCGAGAGAGACCTTTCGACGCCAGGAGGCCAACAACAGTCTCTTTCCCCTAGCAAATTGAAATTCAAATTGTTTACAACAATACCTATATAAACCGGTTGCTGTCTCTGGGCCCCCCCTGTACTATGCCTAACTCGACTTATAAGCAAGAGTAGACCGTGAACCACTAATCCCAACCTCTCCAATGGCAATAACGATACCGTCTAAACCATACGTTGAACGGTGCTGCCCAACGGACCTTAAACAAAAGTCCCGTGCCATTGGAGTTAAAAGCCACGTCGAGTATTTTGTCGACTTCAAATCGCTTCGTATCGTGCACAATCGGAATTGGCTGCGCACTGTTGGCCTGTTCTGGTTCTGAATTCCATCTTTCCAGTAGACCGGCGTGTACAACATCGTGAATTCGTACTCCAGGGGGTAGCTTAAGCCGAAATGCAACCGGGGAAACTTCCTCCGTAATGAGAAACGGTCCAATGTAGCGGACGCGTAGTTTAGAGCATGGCTGTTGTACAAACCGTAGATTTGTCGCCTTGAGCTTAACCTTGTCGCCAACTGTAAAAGGTACTGGTAACCGGTGCCGATTTGCAGCATCTTGCATGTGTGCCTGGGCGGCTTTGCCGCAGTCGTGGGCAAATCTGTGCATCTCGACCAGAATCTTTACTTGCTCCGGTAAAGTACGGCTAGGCTCGTTATCTTCAAATGTAGCCGTCGTTGGAGATGTCGGCTCGAATCCCAGCGTCGCGTTAAATGGAGACATAGTCGTTGACGTAGAAACCGCTGCGTTGATCGCGAACTCCACGTTGGTAAGGTGTTGAACCCAATCGTCGTGCAAGTGGTGCACATAGCATCGTATGACTTGCTCCCATGTCTGGTTTACTCGTTCGGTTTGGCCATCTGTATGGGGATGATAGCTCGTAGAGATATTAAGCTTGGTGCCAACAGCCCTAAATAGGGTTTGCCAGAAGTCGCTCATAAACCGGGGATCTCGATTGGATACTAATTTCCGTGGTAAGCCAAAATGCCGAAAAACAGCGCGGTGCATAACTTTTGCTAATTGTTCCGTTGTAATCGTTTTCGTAATTGGCTCGACAATCGTCCGTTTCGTAGGCATACAGACGAATACCGCCACAGCATCATACCCATCGCACTCAGGAAGGTCCGTAATCATGTCAAGCGATACATGCTCAAAGGGCCTGGTCGGTACCTCATGCGATTGAAGGAGTCCATAAGGCTTGTGTCGCGCTGCCTTGTTGCGTTGACATGTAACACAGCTGCGTACATAGTGTTGTACTGTCCGCTTCATGTTAGGCCACCAAAACGTCCGGGTCACAACTGCCAATAGTCGAATAATACCAGGGTGTCCCGCGGTCGGTGCGTCGTGTAGTTCGTACAGTACTCTTGATCGCAATGTAGAGACGTTCGGAACATACAGTCTTGTCCCGTAGGCGTACAAGAGTCAATTAGTTTGACGTACCAGCCAGGTAGGCAGAGATTTCCGGGTAAACAGATATTTGTCCGAATCAGAAGCGCTTTTGATTTCCACATGAAGTCCAGAGTCAGGATGTAACCGGGATTCCAGGGAAAAAATCTGCGCGTGTAACTCGCATTCTGCTTCGTCGTTGGTCCAATCGCGTAACAGTTGCAGCTTTTGTAATGAGTCCTTCAGGTCAGGTCGGCGAGACAGAGCGTCGGCATGGTTGACTGCTCCCTTTTTGTATACGATGTCCATCTGTCGCTGGTAAGGTGCTAAAACTTGAAGCCATCGCACCTGTCGAGTAGACAAATCGCGCTGCCGAAAGAAGTGTCGCAACGTGTCATGGTCCGTAATTACTGTAAATCCCGCCGCGCCATCTAAGTAGCAACGGAACTCCAGTAGAGCGTCGCGAACTGCCAGTAGCTCTTGTTCGTGGACAAGATAGTGTACCTCATGCTTGTTCATCTTTCGAGCATGGTACGCAACATGTGGTAATCCAATACCTTGGTCTTGTAATAGCACAGCTCCTACTGCAAATCCAGAAGCATCCGTGTACAGTGTGTACCTTGCATTAGGAGAAGTGTCTGTAATTACTAGAACTGGTCCACGTACCATCGCGCCTTTAGCTTGCTCGAATGTTGACTCGGCTTGAGGGGTCCAGCGATATTCCGGTGTCTTCTTGGTCAGATCCGTGAATGGGGTTGCTAGGGTTGCGAATTGGTTGATAAACCTCCGGTAATATCCTGCAAGTCCCAGAAATCCACGTACTTCAGTCACAATTTCGGCCGCTGCCAATTCTGTACTTCCTCCCCCTTGTCGGGGTCCATTCGGATCTGTCCAGCTCCCACCACATGCCCAAGGAAGTTGACGCTCGATCGTCCGAAGTAACACTTAGAGAGTTTGATATGCAACTAGTGTCTCTGCAAATCTCGTAACACGAGTCGAATATGCTCGAAGTGTTCGTCGGCCGTCTTACTGCAGATCAACACGTCGTCCAAATTTACCACGCAGAATTTGCCAAGATACGGGGCCAAAACTCGATTCGTCATCGCTTGGAATCCAGTTGGGGCGTTACAGAGTCCAATGGGTAGAACGCAGTACTCGAACAATCCGCAATGAGTTCGGAATGCTGTATTATGTATGTCGCGCTCCTTAACTCGAATTTGGTGATAGCCCTTATACAGGTCCAGCGTGCTGAAGTAATGAGCCCATATAGCGAGTCGAGTAATTTATCAATCCGGGGTAACGGTGTTCGGTCTTTCCTCGCAAGGTCGTTGAGTTTCCGATAGTCTACGCACATGCGCATGGTACCATCCTTCTTGCGTACAAATAAAATCGGGGCACCGTACCGAGATTTAGACGGCCGAATCCAGCCTTTTGCGAGTAAGTCTTGTAACTGTACCTGAACCTCCCGGAGTTCTGATGGTGACATACGGTACGTTCGCTCCTTAGGTGGTTCATCGCACTCCAAATTAATTTCAAAGTCGCACTCGCGAGTTGGCGGTAGACCGTCAGGCTCTTTGATGATGTCCGTAAACTCATTCATGGAATCTCGTAACGAAGCCGTCCACTCAGGTTGTTGATGAGTGTTGATGTCGTCGACCGCGTCCTGTACTTCTCGTAGTCCAATCACGAAAAGGTCTGTTGGTTGTTGTCTAAGAAGCTTTGCCATCACATCCGCCTCCAAGTGATGTATTGTCACAAGTACGGTGTACTCGTCGCCTGACACCATAGCTTCGCCAGTTTACGGTCGCGAATCGTTTTAGTAGACCAATCTATATCCGGGTTGACGGCTTGTAACCAAGGTTGACCGAGGATGATGTCGAATTTATCCAGTTCTGTCATAATTGCGTCCAGACGTATATCGTGGGTCCCTACTGCGAGCACTGCATTCCGTAGTCGCTGGCGAGTCGTAGTTGTACTACCATATGCCAATTTTATCCGGTATTTCTCTCCAGTAACCGTCGGGATGTGATGCTCTCGTACCCACTCAGCCTTGAGTCAACCAAAATACGGCATCGATGTCCGCGTAAGGTGCCTCTCAACACAAACAGACTTGTTCCAGACATGGTTGTGGATACGTGCAACGTCGCATGAACATTGCCTTCTAGTCGGACGTTCTTGTTCATCCACCCGTCGATCGGTTTTCCAAAAGTCTCGTAACGAAGAGGGAACCGCTAATCTCCACGGACTAGATAACCCGTACGCCGTGCCGAAATTAATTCCTTCCAAGTAGCCCATATTGCCCGAGAAGTTGACGTAGCGTCCGGTATCGATCCGGGTCGAACGCGAGCGATATACACGTAGCGCTTATTCTATCCGAAAGACTTTGTCCCTAAAAGGCGCAAATTTGTTTCGCTCACCTTAAATCCAGTTGTCTCCGTAAGAGCTCGCACTGCTATGCATTCCGGGGTCGCGTCTTCAATCTCCTGTTTGCCACCAAGAAACCAGACCATGCCAGTGTCCTCTTTCGCTAGTAACACTCGTCGGCCATCGGTAACAAGAGTCGTCGAGTGAGTCCAGTAGGTCTTCGGGGGATTTTGTAGGTTTTGAGGCAGAAATCGAACTCGATCGGTGTCGTCGACGTAGACTTGCGTCGTCCATCTTGTCGGTCCAACATCTTGCCTTCTTCCTTCTATTCCGTCGTTCGTAGGGCAGGTAAACACATGTTCTTTCGCCGCCAGCTCGTCGACAAGTCGGAAATTTCGCAGCACCTTGAACCATGGTTTTGCCCTCCATTTTGGAACCACTATAACCGCTCTCAGATGGGGATGAAGCAGTTTACTCCGCAAATAATGGCCCAAAAAATCTTCTAATTCTTTACATGACGCATTTAGCCAAATTCTCCGGTACTTCTGTAAATCTCTCTCCTGAAATGGGCGCGCCGGACAGCAAAAATCCTCCGCCACTTGAGAATCAAGGCCGTCATTATCGCTAGTTCCATCTAAGTCGAAAGGTCCGTAGGTCTGAGAGTACTTAGGGAAATACTCCCTATTCATCATCCAGTCGCTAAAGTCCTTGCCCCTAAAGACTGGCCCCAATGTCGTTTGAGGTAACGGGTCTCGTACTTCTTCTGTTCTGGTCTCTTCCTGAGTCGATGTAGGAGACGAAACCTCATCATGCAGCTTGCCGCGAGCTGCCGACTCATGTCTCACTTTCCCGGCCGGGATTTCTTCGTTCTGTCGTTCTTCTTGTTCTTTCTGTCCGGGCAGTCGATAGCGACGTGTCCCTTCCTGTGGCAAATGAAGCACTTGCCCTTCTTCTTAAATTTGTCGACCTCCTCTTGAGTGAGGCGTCTAATCTCGTACAGCTCCCGCGGCTTTTCTTCGATCGCGCCATGCGAATCTTCCTCCGACTCACTGTCGATCTCCTCCGATGCCTCTGAAAAGTCGTTGTCTTCTTCGATGGCGTTCAGTCGGCCTGTTAAACGTGGGGTCGTCTCAATCTTGGTCTCCGCTGCCTCCGCTCGCAGAGCTGCTTGAATCGCATCGTGTAGGGTCTTAGGGTTTTTCAGGGCAACCTCCTTGTGAATCGAGGGTCTCAAACCGCGCTGGAAGTCTTGTACGTTATCTTCTTCGTGACGGTGAGGAAGCTCCAATAATTGTTCTCGAAAATAGTTCGCATACTTCAGGACCGTGGTTTTCTGTCGCGCTTTATCCAAATTCAATCTCGCTTGTTCCGCCGGTGTTCTTCCGCAGAATTCCTGAATTAAGGATTTCTCCATCTCAGAACTCCGGAAAATCCTCCACCGACTTCATCTCCAATCTGCGCAACTTGGGAGTACCACCACTTCGATAGTGGTCCTTCCAGAAAGCCCGATACCCAGTACACTCCTCTTTCCTCTTCAAGATTAACGCTGTGATACCGTAGATACCCTCGTGCATGTCGGAACCAGTTTCTCAGCTCGTCGATGTTAATCGTAGCGATGCTCTTGATCTTGCCTGGTTTGACATCGTTCGGCATCATGCTTGGCATCTCTCGCGTCCTCTCCGATCTCAATTGTTCTCCTAGAAGAAAATTTTCCGTTTCTCAGCTTCTGTTCACTCGTCCTTCAAAATGTCTGAAACCGTTGTCGACGTGGTCACGGAGTTGAGATAGCTCATTCGAAAAAGTATCAACTCGGTTACTTAGTCGTTGTAGCATCTCGGTGACATGTACCGACATAGGCTCCATCGTGGGACTCGATCCTTCTCGCACTGTCTGTCTTCCACCATCTATCGACGTCGGCCGTGTCATCCCAAAAGGCGCCCCCTCTGGTCGACCATCGACTTCCTTTGGTAGTCTCTCTCGTGTTCGGTTAGACATCTTCGTCTCGTCTAGCTGTTCTGAGGCTCCGAAACCACGTGTGAGGTGCTACTTTGATTACGCTAAGTTGGCAACCTTAGACTAATAGTAGAACCTAATCTTTGGATCTAATTATGCAGCGTAGAGAGAATTAATAAGATTGTCTTAGGAACATGGTTTCTTACAATCTGGGTGTGGCGTAAATATGGTCTGTACCGGTCTTCTCCTCTACCAGTAAGTCCCCGTCTTAAATATCCACACCTCGGGTGTTCTAGAAACAGCCTTAGAACTTGTAGCTTGTGTTGTCTGCTAACTAAACCAAACTGTTACTAGTGATACATGTTAACTGAGGTTACCTGTACCGTCTATCTAACCTTATCGCACAAGCTCTTAGAACTATCTAGAAAAGAACTATCTAGAAGAGATACTGCGAGTAACTCTGTACTGTAGAGGGAAAATACGGCGATACAGTTGTACTGCCGTGATGACAATAAAAGAGTCACTGAATATCGCTAAGATACAGGTACCATTTAGAGGAAATAAATAATGTCAGATACTAGCACTTAGCTAATTGGCTAGGATATGACAGTTAGGGGGCCGCCTATACGAGCAGTGTGCCGTTGCGATAACCCGGGGCACACTGCCTGAGGCAGCCGGTCGATAACCGGGTACCGACTAGGGGAGGGGAACGGATAGTGCCCATGGATCGGCTATCCTCAAAAGATGGTGGGTACGGGAATATTTAACCGAAAACCCCCCGTACCGGGGTTTTCCGGCGGCGGGTGATCCTCCCGACCTCCGCCGCTTGACCATGCCGCTCCTCCGGCTGCGACCCTCCTCCGTCGTGCGTATCTTCGGGCCTCGCCCCTAGGGGAGACTAGAAGGTTTCGCAAGGCTGGCGGCTGCCATCGAGCGCCGTGCCCTAGCGCTGCTTCCCAGCTACCGGCCGCCAGCTCCAACACCCTCGTCCCACCGCTGATCCGTCCGTACCCTTCCTCGCCGAAAAACAATCCTCAAACATCGTTCCCTCCGTGACGGGAGAGTATTTGTATGTATTTAGTTGCTGAAAAAACATATCGGATCGGCCGAGCGGGAGATCCATGTGCTGGACTGTTGGTGTACGGATATTATGTTTTTCCAAAACCCTCCGTAGAGGGCCTCCCGACAGCAGCTGATCCCGCGGATTGCAGCCGTCGGTACCTCGTTCAGCCCCCTACCGTGCCAGGCATGGCACGGCTACGGGGTTACCTGCGCCCACCGCGTGGAGGTAGAGGTAGGTGCCGACGGGCCGGCGAGCGCACCCCCCTCCGGGGCCGCCGCCGCTGCGCCGCCGGCGGGCGCCTGTCCCCTAGCATCTGCAGTAAGTTATTGACCTTCTCACAAAGTAGATAGCTATGTAGTAGTCGATTTTGCAAAATTATCACATAATTGTGGTAGTATCGTATGAGTTGGTTTCCTTCCACACGGGCAGTTTTTTTTCTAGCGATCCGAAAATGGTATATTATCACGGGAGAAGGTTGTCCTTGATGTTGAAGTTCCAACACATGCGCAGATGTTATCATACTAAAACCGCACTCTCTCACAAATCGCCATAGTCCCGCAAACCTCGCCTTGGACACGCCGCTTAGCTCTTAAGAATATTATGTCTACCCGAAGATATCAAGGATGTGTTGCCCGCCCCTATTTGCGACTCCTCCTCCTCCGACGACGACGTGACAACGACCCATCGGGGGTGATAGCACTTGTTCCCTTCACGGCGGTAGATTCTTTGGAGCCGAACCACAACATATTTACCGGTATTGTACAATGGACATTTTAATATCGTACACGCGTTTTTTCAAAATCGCGTCAAAACACGCCTCCAACGCACTTGTACCATTCGCTCATAGCCATTGTTGCTTACGCGTTCCTTACACTGTCGATACGGCGTCATTCACGCTGAAACTCCGAACAAGTGTTGCTAAGACCACAACTTTATCAAATATGGAAGCTGAAGGTATGCGGTTGCATATTCTCCTTACGCGGATAGGTCGCCACGGCAAGTATGCACTGTCGGCACATGCAACCACCCACTAGCCCGCTCACTCGCCCCCGCCGTAAAGCAACCGCCGACACCAACATCCCCGATGCCCGCCGGATTTTTTGCGAAATGACCAGCTAGAGACCAAACACAGGCAACCATGTGGGGATTTCTTGAGTTTTGTTGTATCGACGAAGTATCACAATGAAGTCTGAGTTTATCATTGGTGTGTATTTTGTAGGAGAGTGCCATGGCGGCTCAGAAACGGCGAATACGCACCATGGACGGCGAGTGCTTGGACTGCTTCGCGGAAGAGTTCGACGAAAAGTACCGGCCCGGTACCGAGATAGCGCATGCACGATATGCCTAGGCCCGCTATGGACTCCTATGGTGGTCGTGGAGCGTGAGACGTGGGAGACTTTGTTTCATGAGCTCGGCCGGGACTTCAAAATATCCAACGCGTCCAAGGTTGTGAAGTTAGTCGGCTTCCCTCCCAACCTACTGAGTAGTTGGATGAAGGACATAGCCACGACTACGGGGATGGGGAAGTCAGCAAGTCAATTTTCGGACCGCGAGTTTCGCTTCGTACAGTTTTGTGACCGTGGGAGCTACAAGAAATCGGGAGTCAGCTCTAAGGTTCGCGGGTGGGTTTTTCATACTTGGTACGCGATGGAGCAATTGGCTGGGATACATCTAACGCGACAAGCAGGCGCGGACGTCGCGTACGGGAACATCCGGAGGAAGAATAGCACGCTGAAGATAATCGTCCCACATGGCACGGTGACGGTGACGCTGAGAAAACAGCCTAACGGTATCGTTACGTCGGAGGTTACATTCAAGTTCATCACTGCCAAGGTTGTAGTCACGCTAGATCCTCCAAGCACATGCCGACCCAAGCTATCAGCCTCTCATCCTCTTTCGACGGGGGCCGAGGATGCCGATTTGTCAAGGTACCCCCACCTCCCCCCATGGGACTGCAATCAGCGCGAGTATGCGCTTTTCAAGTTTATGCAGTCTGCTAGGGCCGATCCGGAGATTTACAACAGCAAACTTCAGCTGCTTGATTTTGAGCACTTGCAACAACGGGCAGCGAGCTTGACGTTTCCTGAGCCCACCTTGCGCCCAACGTGGGGGAAGATAAAGTATTCACTAGCCTTCCCAATCACAGCAAAACCATATCAACACCCGCGCCCGACGAAGAGCAAGGCTGGCTTCGCGACCTACATTGACCGCCTGCGAGTGGTCGAGGCGTGGAATGCTGCGAACGCTAGGCGCATGGCACGGGAGAAGAAGCTGAAGGCGGAAGGAGAGTACCTACAAAAGAGGAACAAGCGGCTGCGGTTGATGGTCGTCCCTGAGGGGCGGGAGCGCCTCATACAAAACACGCAATACTCGCCCAATCGGGACCCCATGTTCAACGGCCAAGACAAGGAAGCGGGTGTAAAGCATGCCATGGAGCTGTCGGAGGTGCCAGCCCCAGCAACGAACATTTATCAATATGTCGCATGGATAACAAACTTTTTTGGGGCATATCGTGCAGCATCTAGCAAGCGCCGCCGGCGGTAGGCAATCATATGTAATCATTTCTGTTGTTACATTTTTGTCACTCGCCCCCTTGCCTTTTTCACTGCACGAAATTCATTAAAGTTGTGGGTAGGGTACTTGGTTTTGAGTTTGTTTTGGGTTTGCTCGTGAGCCTCCCTCTTGGCCTTCGACACGTGGCCAGTGCATGTGACATGTCATGACATGACTACACCATTTCATTAAGCCAACCCATTGTCTCACAAGGTCGCCCAATTGACATGCCATAATGTGCATGTATACAGTTACGTGAGAGTTAGCGGTCACCTCCAAATCCGCAGCCATAAATTGGGCGCCCAGATTGTCCAATTCCAGCGCATGCGCTTCCACAGCCACTGGTTCGGTGTCATTGCATCCTCTCGTGACAACATCGTGGAAAAGGAAGAACGCCTCCAAAACTGCCAGTGCTTCCGCGTAGACATCCTCATTCAACACGCCACTGCCGTGGTCTATGTTG
This sequence comes from Tetraselmis chui, assembly GCA_026401115.1. Lineage (NCBI taxonomy): Eukaryota > Viridiplantae > Chlorophyta > Chlorodendrophyceae > Chlorodendrales > Chlorodendraceae > Tetraselmis > Tetraselmis chui. Next base: position 5,209 of record JAPMLY010003530.1, on the reverse strand, counting down.
GCGATCTTCAGGATAGTATCGTAGGTGTCAAGGAGCAGACGGCATGTCGACCCCGGTCATCTCTCTGCAGAAAAGTTCAGCTTCTTCACACCCTTTTCGGTATGAAGCTAGATATCGTCAATGATGATTAAGGATAAGTTGTCGTAGCACCACTGCCCAACCTGCTTGAGCTCTTAATCACAATTTTCTTTTACGGTATGAAAAAACATCTGTGGCACCACCCTCAATAGGTTGTGCAAGATGTCCGAGATGTAATACATCACGCTAGGCATGGGCATAAAGGGTTGGCGACCTTTACATTGGCCGAAGTGTTGTTGCTGCAAGGCTTGGCGCTTGCTCGTAGTCATGCCCCCCGTCTATAGGGTCTCACTTGTCGCAGTGACATGGGAAGCACAATCTGCAAAAACAATTACACATATCAGCAAGTCACACGCACACACACGCACGCACACACACACACACACACACACACACACACATACACACACACACACACATACACACACACACACACATACACACACACACACACACACACACACACACACACACACACACACACACACACACACACACACACAAATCGCAATCGAATGATATTGAAACGTACCGGGAGCAGGGCAAACATAATCATAGTCTAAAACTACGTGCGCCATATGCGACATTTCCTGATCGTTCATAGAGGCAGTCCACCAAAGGGATCCCAAGCTGACTTTGTCCTGTATAGGTACTCTTTTCTTGCCTTGCAGTAAATGCACGGGTACTTCGACGAGCACCCACACAGCCCTAGCCATCCGTTAAGCAGCTTGAGGTCTTCACCCATACATGACTGCACATTGTGGTGCCCCACGTTCACAATACGACCTTCAGCGACCAGGTTTTGCATCACCTCCGGAATTCCCGGGAGCTCCGCATGACATCCTCGTAGCAATCATCACGAAGATAGAAGGAGCATGGCATGTTGTTCTCCACTGAATTGACGAGAAAACCTTCCTTTCCATTCACACTTACCACTGAGCTGTCGTCATATACAATTTGTGCACATCATTGTGCACGTAAAATACATTTTCAGTATAACGTATCGACTGGTTATCTGACTATGCTTATAGCATCAAAAATACGCAAAGAAATTACCTTCCACAGCGCCACCATAGTCCCATTTGTTCTAGTGGTGTTAAAAATTCCGGAAGCATCGGCAATCACTTGCACCCGCAATTCCTCACCAGGCTTTATCAGTCCTTCATTCAGCATCCTCCGTGCACGTTGTTGTAACACTAGTGATAGATCCAATGTTGTCGACACAAAGTCTGTGGACGATTACAACCCTCCTGCTTTCCATTCCTCCTCTTTGGTTTGTAGCACTGTAGCTACGGTTGGCCATTTGCACATATGCGCTCCTCCTGGCAACACCCGTCTCACCATCTCTTCCATGTCCTCATCCCATTTGTGCGTTGTCAGGTTAATAAGACGTTGATATGCATCTTGTGACAGCCTCAGATCGGTGTAAACCTGCAACCCATTTCGCTTCCACATGTCTCTTATCGCATGCAGTGCATGTTCCTGGGTTGCTTCGAACTCATGCTTAAATTGCTTAGATTGCGAAATAGCACTAAGAAGCTCTGGGTAGTTCGCTAGCAAAGCACCCAAAATGAAACGAGGTGTGTGTGCTGCTCGAACATCATAGGGATGTCCAGCCAGGTCCCCCGCCTCACGCAATTCCTCGCCGCGTTTGTGTTCTCTATCTACACTGCGATCACCCGCCTCCTCCTCGCTATCCCCGCCGAATACACGTTGCCAACTGTCGTCGTTACCGACAGCATGAGTCAACCAATTCTCTAATTGTTCAATTTTGCGTCCGTTGTACCTTTGCACTGTCGCGCGTGAAGCGGTATCTCGAAGTTTGTACGACAGCCCGCTCGGTCCTTGCCGCTGATGATGCGACCGCCGGCGGCGGTGAGGCTCGGCCTCGGCGTCGTCACTACTACCGCTGTCATGCACGTCGCTGCTACTCCCACTGTTGTTGGCAGTATTTCCCGGTGCGCCTCCTCGATCGGCGCTATGCTTCAGCAGTATTTCACGTTTCAGCCGTGCCACTTCTTGCTGAATCTTCTTGCGCTTAATCTCTCCCTCGACAATTTGCCTTTCCAGTTCCGATACTTGCGACCGCAGACTTTTCTCACTATCCTTAGGTTTGCCAACCTTTGCTCCTCAGTATCTCTCCGCCTCATTCGAACTAACTACGTTTTGGCGGAGGTCGCGGGCGCGTGACTGCAAATTCTGCACGGTTGTTGTTTCAAGGATTCTCGCGCGGGCAGTGTCAGCGCGGGATGGTGAATCGTTGTTGTTTTTGTTGACGATGATGCCGACGCCGCCTCGTCGCTGCCCCACTCCGACACTCGGGCGCTTACCTGAAATGGATACTTCCGCAGTCACGGCCTGCTCCCTCGCCTGCCGTCTTATTGCCGCTCGCTGCCTCTTGGACTGAAAAAGCATACTGCCAGCGGGTTTTGACGTGTTGCTACTGAGAAGTGGTATGTTTTACCGATGGTAAGCCGACATGCCGCAATACGGTAACCATCGCTAGCCCCACTATCGGGCCGCGTATCAAGCACTACCTCTGACAAGTACGGCCACCAAAAGGGCGCACACAGTCCGTACGGTTTAGGAGAGACCTAAACTAGACATAGTGGTGTTTGTGGGGCGTTCGGAGGTGTCAAAAGCAGTGTGCAATGTGGTACAGCGTGCGCATAAGTTAAAATGTCTGAAAAAGGTCCGTTTTCTGCGCTGTGACGCGGAAGAAGTAATGGTGCTTACCATCACTTCCTCCTCTTTTCTCGCGAAATATGTAGTAGTATTTTCTATTGAAATAGTAGGTCGTGATGCGTGATAGTTGAGCGAGGGCGGCGGAGATGACAACAATTAGCAATTTTGCCGCCGCCGGTTTTGTGCTCTTGATATGTCGTGTTTGCTAGAGCCCGCGTCACTTATATTTAACGCGAGAGGGGTTTAAAGAAGTAAAGCCCGCGTCATAATGCATTAGTGACGGGCGTCGAATAGCGACTATTATGTGCCAGCCACGCTTGCCTTGCTCTTGTCGACCCACTGCTCGCAAAATTGAACGCGCTTGCGTTTGGCTGTTGTGGTAAGGTTGGGCTTATTGTTTTTACGAAGGCGCCGAGCTAAATTCGCTTCCACAAGCATGCGCACGGTCTCCCTGCCCATGGACAGCCCCTTGCCCGCCTTTAAGTCGTTGACGATGGCGGTGCATGTCTCCCCGCTGCAAATGCACGCCTTGAGAGCCTCTCGCACCGGTGGACTTGCTAACCCCCGCGGAAGCCTTTCCGAGCGAGCTTTGTTAAAGACGTCCCCCGTGCCCTCGTAAGCACGTACCCACTTGCGAACCACCGACGCGCTTGTACCGTGTTGCCGGCTACTTTGGTGAAGTTGCCCACGAGTTTGAAGTCCCACACAAGTTGCAGTCGCCACGCTTGAGTGGTTGGTGTTGGCCCCATACACGTTTTGGAGCCATGATGACGCGGTAGAGATGCTGCGTGTTGTTCGCAATTGGGCGACATTCCACCTCCAACCGAAAATTGTATTCACACGTGAACGCCCATATCATCGCCGCTTTGTCCCCGGCCAGTATTAGCGAATTGGAAACGGTTTAGAAATCGCCCACTTTGGGGTTGGCCGCTGGTGGTTCTCACTAAGTTATTTTTTTGAAACTCCCCACGCAACGGCTTAGCACCCGTCAATATTTTGTGCTCCCGCCTTTCTCAGCTAGGCAAGCTTTTAGCCTGCGCCGAGTCGACGTGTACAATGCTCACATGGCCGCTATGGCAATTGTTCCCACTCTTCAAAAACCGCGTCCTCGAAGTTTTTAGTAGTCAAATCAGTAATCGCTTACAATTGCTTTGCCACGATGCCCCAAACGTTTTCTATGCACGAAAAATCCGGGTTGGTCGGCGACCAATCAATCACTATGAAATCCGGTTGGCAGCGCTGCCACGCTTCGGTAGCTTTAGCGGTGTGAGCGGGTGCGTTATCCTGTTGAAATACCCGAGGTTGGTCATGCCATGGGTCCCATGGGACCGTTAGGTCCCTTAGGTCATGCCTAAGGCCAATAGGACACAGGCTCCCGCGCTACCACTATGCCATCCCGCCGTACTAATAACCGGTGTACATGCCGCCACGTCGCAAAGCACTGACCAATCAGAAGCCTTGAATTTCACTTCATTCCCTTTATTTATCCCGAGACAATCTCATATGACACGAGAGAAAATTATCGATACCGCGCTACTGAAAGCAGTAGGTACTTGTAGCCGTAGCGACAACAAATCGTAAAATAGCTTGCAGACTCGCAGCGACTTCAAAACTTCCGTTGCCATCCCACCCTATCGCAACCCTGCCACCACCGAGTAGAGCGCGAGCGTGAGGGAAAACTACCGGGAATAGTTGAGGACTCCGACATTATGCGAGAAGGATCGACGAGCGGGGGTGGTGCTGACTAATTACTATGGCGCTTAAGTGGTTGAGTCATTCTTCATTAGCACTGTGTGCGCGCGCACGTGTTTCTGAGTTGTGTGTGTGTGTGTGTGTGTGTGTGTGTGTGTGTGTGTGTGTGTGTGTGTGTGTGTGTGTGTGTGTGTGTGTGTGTGTGTGTGTGTGTTGTGTGTATGTGTGTCTGTGTGTGTGTTTGCGTGCGTGAAAGTGTTTTCAATAGTATTTATAGTGTATGTACATGTGTGTTTGTGGGAGGGAGAGAGATGGAGGGATAGAGAGTGTGTAAATGTGTGCTTGTGGGTGTGTGTATGTGCATGTGTGTTGTTGTATTCGTGTGTGTGTGCGTGTGTTTGTGTGGGCGTATGAGTTTCCTTTTGAGTGTGGGTGATGGGTGTGTGCGGCATAATTGGCGAGGTGGAGTAGAAAATTTATACACATGTGCACATAAAAAACACTCGACAATTAGATTTGTGCGCATGTTTGCATGTAGAAAAACCTAATTGCGCTAATTCGATTTCTTGTTGGAAACAAAAGAGTGGACATTAAAGTGAATAACGCTCGTTCGATTCGGCATTAAGGGCAAAACCATCTGTAGCGTTGAGAAAATATATGAACGCGTTCTTGTCTGCCTTTGTAACCATATTCTCGTTTTTCAAAAAGAAACTACGGTGGCTATATATTGCACAGATCATTTATAAACCCAGCA
>JAPMLY010003529.1:0-15262 GCA_026401115.1 Tetraselmis chui | reverse complement strand
ATGATGCATCAGGATTCACATCGCCACATGGAAACCCGTCGAGCGCACAATCGTCGCCTTGATCCTCGGAGGCTACCCCAGACGAGTGTCGGCATTCCGCCACCATGACCGCCTCCTTGCACAGAGCGTCCTTAGCCATGGTAACCTCAACCCCCGTGGATGAGCGAACACCTTTTTTCACAGAGCCAACCTGTGCACATGACGAGCGCATATCAATACCTCACATCCAACTATTCAGAAGAATCCAAATTCTATTTTTCAACATCCTACCGCTGCTAAAACACTCACCAAACGCTCCACCCACAGCTCGGACACAGGATGACCGCATTGCCTCATCTCCTCGACAAGTCGCTCCACCAACGACAACAAATTGCTACTACACAGCTTAGTAGGCATGATGGCCTCCAAGATTCCTGCGTACCCCTCGACTAAAGCTTGCAGCTCCTCCCACCAAAGCTCGATATCCTTGTTGCGGTTACGGACTTCGAGATCGACCTGGGGAGGCACGCCCGTTGGAAACCGTGGGTCGAGTTTGTCTACTATCACCCTGAGTCTCGCGGGAGGCCGCATGACAGCGACAGCAATTGCTTGGTATCGAAGGATTGCTTGCTCCATGAGCTGAAGAACCTTGAAGTTGGACTCAACACTCGCTTCCTCCTCCTCCTCCTCCTCTTCCTCTTCCTCCTCCTCCTCCTCCTCCAGCCGTTCTTCGCACTTCGCATTGTTATCGCTCTCTACCGCGGCAGCCACCCTCGCGTCATCTTCGTCGTAAACATCATCGACAGGCTCACGTAGGTCGACGCCGCACGCAGTAACAAGCTCAGCAGCTTCCCAAGAAAAGATGGCCCTTAGATGTGGGAGTTTGGGGCGGGAGGCTCGCGCGTTAGAAGCAGCGTCAATAGGTTGTAAGTCGTGAGAAATCCATAAGGGTAAACGAATGTAGAGTCATTCATACCTAACATTCGCTGCGTCAGCAAAGCATTCCGCGAAATTTTGGTAGTCCTCCGAAACCCAACCCGACGTAACCGACGAATCCTTGGATCGAGATGCTGGGAGTAGACGCTGTGGGGCCCTCCCAATTTCCCCAGGTATCTTCACTTGCGCCAACCTTTGGTCCAGAAGTCGGAAGAGCAATGTGCCAGGGCACCGCGAGCGTGCTTTGGGTACACCGTCGTCCTGCTCAGTACCGTCCCCCCCCCCCCTCGAGAGGAAAGCTTCGCAAAAAATGCCCTCAATAGCGCTCTTCCCAACCCCAAGTGAATTAAGTGGGCTGGGGGTAAGCGGAAAAAATTACTCATTGAAATGTAGGGGAGAGCTTTGCGAAATTCGCTTAGACCTGTGCACCCTAACTGCATTCTCGTCCTCGCAAATGCCGCCTTAGTTATGCTCCCTGCCTTCAGCTCCTTCCTTTGCTGATCCATGTACTCCCCGTCATCTACCATGTGCTTGTCATTTAAGAGAGTGCGCGGCTCACCCACCTAGGATTTCACACATACCACATCGGGATTCTTGAACGACAACCTTTACGGAATGAGGCCGGGCACTTTATGTCAGTATTGCAGAAAAGACTATGGACTGTAGAGGCAAGTGGTGGCCATTGTGTACGCGTCTCCAACCTTTGCACCTCCGGGGATAGGGACGAACGACACGTCATATTGCAACGATGACGGCTTGTTGTACGCAGTGACATACAAGTGGCCATTGGCCTGCGAAACCAAATCATCTCAAAGGGTGACGTACGTCGATAAGAACAACATCGAGATAAGTAGTTTGTTACGGCGGTAATGGTCGGAAGAGGGGGGGGGGGGGGGGGGGGGGGGGGGTTACAGTAATGTGGGCGCGTATTGTCGACCAATGTGAAGGACGCTTGCATGCTGGCCCCCCTCGCAACGAAGCCTTTCCTCTCCCAATTGCATCAGCCTCATACCCCACGATAAAGGCTTTGTGAACAAACAAATCGTCGTCGACCTCATGCTCCGGTGGATGGCGGTTTGCTGCCTTCACGAGCAATCCTACCTCGCCAAGAATTGCAGCCTCCTCCAATAACTCCTGCATCACTATCCCCGTGTTCCCGGGCTCCCCTGGTGGGCAGATCCCGAGCAGGCGTACAAACCTCGCTTCTGAACGCCGGCTCAATGGAACGTCTTGGGACTGCAGCCCAATCACTTGCACAACGAGCACTTCGTAAGTGCCAACAACTGGCCCAACGGCAACTCAAGGTGGCAAAAAATCATTTTTAATACCTACCGGTTGTGCCTTGGCTGGCGTTACTCTTCGCAAGCACACCATCGCAACACATGAAGTATCGCCCGTTCTCCACCTTCAGGAGTTCTCCACCAGTCTCCGCATTTGCCCTTGCGGCCTCTGGGGAACCATGATATCCCATGCGACTAACATCCACTTCAGTATTCCTTATCTCCACAAACTCCGGATCTGCGAAAAGAGAGCGTACGGCGCCCCCAACAGAAAATATCCACATCCTTTTCCGAGGTTTTAGTCTGGCCCCAACTCTCTCAAAGCGACGCTCGCCGCACTCTCCACATGCGTCCTCCTCATGCTCTCCGTACTGGTTCTCCTCAAGAAAGCGCCACGCAGTACAATTCTTGACACAGAGATGCCGCTCATGCTCCTCCAGGTCTGGTACCTACCGAGGCGGGCGGAACCTCGATTTTAATTTTCAATGTTCATATTTGGGTGTCAGATATGTATGTATAGGCGAGTGTGTCTGATGCAGGGGCGGTTGCCGGGTTGCTGCGTTCGTGAACGGGTAGGGGCCTTACTCCGATAACGGTTTTTACGAGGTTGTAATTTGCAGGCACCTTCTCTTCGGCAGCACAGCCAGGCAATACCATTGGAAGAAAGGTTCCGGCCAACCAATTGAACGCCTCGTCGGAAATCCGGTTCTGGAGCTTCCAACATATCATGTCACACAAAACTTTCTGCAACGACACGTCGCAGACACAGGGTCCCTCTTGCGAGTAGAAGGGGGCATCGAGCTTGTCTTGCCACAGTTTAGCCTTTCTACGCCGCTTAGAAAAAGCCGATATCCCAATTGGCTCTCCAGGGGGGGGCTTGTCGTCCTCTTCCGCACTCTCAGGGCAAGAGTCGCTGGCCTCCTCCTCATCGACAGCGGGAGTGTCCAAAAAGGACAAGCCTTCCTTGGCCATGTCCTTCATGCGGCGTTGTTGCTCCGCTGTAGGAGGACTGGCCTTTGCGCGCTGGACTAGCGCCTTGAACTCGTTCTCCATCCCCACCACTGCAATGTCTTCGTGTCCTGCATCGATAAGCTCTCCGCCCCCTTCGTACCGGACGGTGTAGTGAAGCTGTGTCGTTCGCCGCACCAGTTTGTCGCCTAGGCCAACGACAACTCCGTACCAGGAACTGCGTCCAAACGGTTTTAAAAATATCGTACCAACACGGAACACTCCGCCATTTATTTCGTCGGCAGCGATACAGGGAACTCCGTCTGAAAGCTCTGCACGGGCTGCCTCCGTATTTGCATCGCGCGAGGGCGAGTCACAGTCATTTTCAAAAGTATCCCCACCATTGCCCACGCTAGCGGTATCATCAAGCTCGCGAAGTTCTTCAGCACAGCTCTTGCTTTTCTGCAACTCCTGTGTGCCCGCAACCGACACCGCCGCATTGTCATCTACTGTATCCTCAGCGTGATGCGAGCCATGGCCAAAAGGGTCCCAAAGAACCTTGTCTGACCCCAGATTAGAGCTCGGCCCCCCAGTGTCAAGGGCGGTGTCGTTGAGTCTGGCAGATTTCCCAACGGCAGCTCTCACAACAGCTTTACCCGCGCAATACCGCTGATGCGTACGCGCCCATGCCCGTCTCGACGAGCAAGGCAAATTGCAGTCTCTACATCTCCACTCCCCGTCTACAAGCTCAGCCCTATTCGTAGCCCGCCGCCCCATCCTGGTAGATAGCTACCAATATCACTCCTTCGAAGAAGGGAGTTCAGCACGAGAGGTAGTTTCTCATCGTGTATTATTATACGGTACCAGGTAGCGATGACGCGCCGGGTGTAGCTACTAGCTAGAGGGTGACACTACTCGGCCACCGTCCGATTGAAGCCCTCCACGCAGCACGGCCAAAGGGCTACCAGGTAAATCTACAGCACTGAATCCCAACCGACTTAGAGCTCCTAGCGGCATAGCCTCTATCGCTCATCCTTAGCTGTGACAGGTCCGCGGCAGTTAGGTAGCGAATACAGTTGTGGGAGCGCATCGACGCTTTATTCTTCTGCTGTGACTTAAATAAGGTTGGTGCGTGCTGTCTTGTAAGTAATCAGTAGCTATTCTTCAACACATATACTCTACCTCGCAATTTAGTTACAAAAACGCAGTAAAAAGTAAAAACCACCAAGCAGTATAGAGTAAACATCTGTTCTGGTAAGTAAGCCTTCGATTTATACTGGTACATCACTGTAGCAGTACAGCTTTCTTTCCAAATACGATCCTCGTACAAGCGCGGCGTAAAAAAATGACATATTTTAAAATCTATAGCATATATACCGCGACTACTGGTAATGCCAAATGCTGCATCAGCCGCATCGCCACCGCGTGCCTGTATTTTCGATACAGTAAGTACTAAAATCGCCATGGCGAAGGTGGCGATCGCCGATTTAGCGCTGGGAGTGGGGGGGTGTGTGCGTCTCTCTCTTTCTGTGTGTGTGTGTATGTGTGCGCGTTTCTCTCTTCCTCTCTCAGTGTGTGTGCCCATGTGTATGTGTATGTGTGTGTGCGTGCGTCTCTCGCTGTGTGTGTGTGTGTGTGTGTGTGTGTGTGTGTGTGTGTGTGTGTGTGTCTATGTGTGTGTGTGTCTCTGTGTGTGTGTGTGTGTGTCTGTGTGTGTGTGTCTTTGTCCATCTGCTGTGCGTGTGTCCCCCCTTACTATCAGCTCGATGGGATTCGGTACTACAAATGCGATTTTTGGGGGGGAATACACATGTATGGTGAATAGAGTACTTATTGGGGTGAGGAATTGGATACGTCGCGTATCGCTACGATGGGTAGATATGAGCATCATTTTAATTATCACAAAAATATAGGTTGACAGAGACAGGGTGTGTGGATGTCACAAAACACATAATGTGTGTGTGTGTGTGTGTGTGTGTGTGTGTGTGTGTGTGTGTGTGTGTGTGTGTGTGTGTGTGTGTGTGTGTGTGTGCGTGTGTGTGTGTGTGTTTGTGTGTGTTTGTGTGTGTTTGTGTGTCTGTGTGCTTGTATGTCTGTGCGTGTAAGTTACCAGTGAGTGTGCGTGAGTGTGTGTGTGTGTGTGTGTGCGCGCGCTTGTATGTCTGTGCATGTAAGTTACCAGTGTGTGTGTGTGTGTGTGTGTGTGTGTGTGTGTGTGTGTGTGTGTGTGTGTGTGTGTGTGTGTGTGTGTGTGTGTGTGTGTGTGTGTGTGTGTGTGCGTGCGTGCGCGCGCGTGCGTGTATGTGTGTGCTTGTGTGTGTTTGTTTGTGTGTGTGTGTGTGTGTGTGTGTGTGTGTGTGTGTGTGTGTGTGTGTGTGTGTGTGTGTGTGTGTGTGTGTGTGTGAAATCAGCATATTGAAAGCCATTGTCATAAGGCACAACTATGGGCTACTCGTACCATACTATTGCACTAGCAGCAGGAGGATGTATGATGCCCTCATATCGCACAGGCGCCAGCTCATATTGCTTCGGTCCGTGTATCTATGCCAGTCACTGCTTCTTAAGGGAGGACGCGCGTTGCTTCTGTGTGTGGCCAAGATGTGGATAAATTGTTTTTATCTCTCTCGCTCGGGTTCGATAGTTTATATGAAGGCTCATTTGCATACTTTCTTTTGTTTCGGTATAACATTGCATTTCACATTATTCATTTTAAAGCCATGTCGAAGTAGTTTAACAATGGCACGGACCTCGTGCGTGGCTTTGTCGTTGTGTAGTTGGGGTTTTAGCATGTGAGACTGAATTTCTAATTTTGACGAATGATGATAGAAATTCGCTCTGAACTTTCTCTCTGAACTAAAGTTTGCCTCTTTACTGTTGTCAACGGCAAAATCGCAACAAACCCAAGCGTGAAACCCTAAACCCAAACTTACAATTTTATTTACGGGTGTATTATAGAGTATTTGTGTCTCATTGATTGATTACTTAAATTTTGACGTATTAATTTATTTGCATAAACCCGTGTTGCATGACCCCATTACTTACTCTATTGCCATTGCTTGACGCGCATCCCGCACATTGGTTGATGTAGGAGGAAGCAACACGAATGGGCGGAAGCTCCAGCAAGGCTCCAATTGCGAGAGCTCTACCGGAAATCCAGTCACTGATCGATTATGTCGAAGTCTCACTCTAGAGCCAGAGGAGTCATGCGCCTCCGGCTGTGGGTTCCGCACGGGATATGATTGGGCGCCAATAACTTTTTGCTGCGAGCCCGCGTGCTGCACCTCCCTCGGCAGCAACTCCACAGTTGTACCGCCACCCTTCCCGTCCCCTCCTCCACCCAACCCTCCTTCCCATGCCTCCCATCCTCCTACCCCCCCTCCCTCAAGGCCACCTCCTCCTCTACCAAGCTCACCGCCTCCTCCACCACCTCCTCTACCTGGCTCGCCGCCTCCCATGCCAGCTTCTCCTCGCCCATCGCCCCTCTTGCCCCCTCCCCCCAACAGTCCGCCGCTGTTTGTCTCATTCTCTCCAAACCCACCACCGGGAGCATTCGGACAGGCCTCTCCGCCCTTAAGGTACGTACCCAAGTTAATTGCACAACGAATTCGACCACACAAATATTTAAACCTTCGGATGCCGGGTACCAATATGTTCACCTCGCAACTTCTTTACATTAAGCCGCTACTACATGAAATATTTGTTGTGTTTGTTCAAGCATTCGTACTGTGTGATCGTCCCTCTCTCTCCCCCCCCGCCCCCGTTCCTCCCCCTCTCCCCTACCCCCCCCCCCCACCATTTCTCTCCGTCTATCTCCCCCCTCTCCCCCCCCCCTCTCTCTCTCTCTCTCTCTCTCTCTCTCTCTCTCTCTCTCTCTCTCTCTCTCTCTCTCTCCCCTCTCACCCCCCCCCCCCCCCCCTCTCTCTCTCTCTCTCTCTCTCTCTCTCTCTCTCTCTCTCTCTCTGTTTAGCAAAAGCAGTACATCATGGCTTTACCTTTGGATATGCTGATTGAAGCTTTGTGTGTATCCATCAGGCCCTCTACTACGCCACTGGCCCCTCCTGAACCGACACCATGGTCTGAAATTGGCGCGTCGCCTGCTACTTCGCCCCAAGGCACTCCGCCCCCTTCGCCACTTCCCTTGCTCTCCCCTCCTTTACCACCCCCACCCTTCCCTCCCACAAATTTCCAAGCGCTAATGAACGACCGCTACGCGAGCTTCTACAGCTTTCACTTGCGTTTCCAAAACGTCTCGGTTACCGACTACCAACAAAGTGGCGCGGAGGCGTTGTTGAAGCAGTTGATAGTGGACCGTCTGTTCATTTCCTGGGAAGCGGTCAATGTTGTGGGCGTTAGGCGCGGCTCTGTTATCGTCACATGCGCGGTCGGTTTCCTCGAGACCGAGCGCCGGAAGCAGATTATCATGGAGGAGGCACTGATGGACCCAGCCGGATTATTTGCACCAGCCCAAGAGCACCCCTTCTTCGCCGCCGTTACTGCTACAACGGTGTTGGGCAGCGAGCTGCGCGTGGAGGTCGACAACCCCTCATCGACTTTTCCCCAGCCAGTCGGCAACATCGTCCTCTTCGTTTCTGCCCTTCTGCTCGCCGTAGCCGCATATGGGCTGTATACAGCGAAACTTGAGGGAAAAGGATGGAGAGAGAAGCTACGGCCAAAGACCCTTTGGGCCCAAAAAGAAATCATATTCAACATTGTCGTCGCCATTTTCGACTTTGCATCCGACGTTCTCTTTGTGGCCAGCATCAGCGGCGCTCCCTGGCTCGCCGCGTACTACTTCGCCGGGATGGGCATCATTGTGGTGCATGCGTTGGTGGCCGTGATTACGGTGGCGGGGACGATAGCTTACATCCAACGCCATCCCACAGGCGACGCGGAACCTAATCTCATCAATTGGGACAAGTTTCAGAAATTGGAACACGCGTGGTTTTATGCCCTAATAATAATTTCTTGCATCTCGAATTTGGAGATGTTGGTGTTTTTGCCGTGGGACAATTGCGGCTACACCCTCAAGTACGATGGTTTCCCGACGGCAAGGCTGCTCTCCATCACCTTGATCTCCGCCATCATCCAAGACGTTCCCCAATTCGTGATGCAATCTACCTTTGCGGCTTTGGAGGGAGGAACCATGGTCACGTACATCTCCCTCAGCTTCAGCGCGGTCTCGGTCCTCATCCGCATCGTTTACCGTTTCATCCTCATGCTCAACCCCAAGTCATCAACCTTCAATAAATTCACATCTTTCTCTCTAACGGCCGAGGAAATAGACGGCCCGCCTTCGACGGAGCAAATTGATGGCGAGCGGGAGGTCCGCGGGACAATTGAATTGGCCAAAATTTAACAGCATCGCCTCTAACATCACTTACCCCATTCCCACCAAACACCCCGGAGACAGCCAAAACTCAACTACAGCCTTTTTGGCAACGTGACAGTTGGCACCGCATTAAGTCTCCATTGTTGCTAGCAGCTGTAAAACACAGCAGCATGCCGTGCCCTGGGTAGCAACACATATGAGCGGCGATAGGTTGACTGCCTGAGAAGCTCAAAGAGATAAATTTGTTGCCACGCAGCCAAATGTTTGCGTATAGCTTATTCTTGCAATTGTGCAACATTCGCAATCCCAATTCAGTTACGATCTTGGCATTATATGTAACGTATCTCTAGGCGAAGTGCTGCCCAACAATTCCATTCGTTATGCTCCGAAAAAGAAAATGCTGCAATTCATTCGTCTTTGAAACATGTTGTAGCGTCTTTTGTAGCTCTTGAGGCTAAAACTTTCCACCACAGCGACGCGAGACACATTAGGCAGGGAAAGCTTCCCTAGCAGACTCTCACAAATGCATGCGTGATACATTTAATGCGTTCAATGCAACAGACAGGAGCCCCCCGGCGCTGCTGAGGCCAAACGGCGTTTTTATTGTCGAGTCAGCAATGTTTTCTCAAGGCTTATGAAGCTGACGATTTGATTTTTGGATTTGTTTGGTGCGGTTGATGATGGAGGATGCGGTTAGGTTATCGTAGGCAGTGTGGTCGTAGGGCATGGGGGGTATGGAGAATTCGAAGGATGTACAATCAGGGAAGACCTATAGAAAAGCCATCAGCCTATCGCTAATCCTTATATTACTTTTTTTCTTGAATTACAACAATGTCTCGCCCTTTTCGTTGGAGCCATAAATAGAGTAGCTCCTAGCTAGTGAGTGACTCGCAAGGGGGTCGCCATGTTCACTCTTATCTTGCTGTTGTTTATGTGACGGTAGCAAGTGCTCGCACGAACACAAGTGTTCCCCACACAGGCGCTCGCCTCCCACTCCCGGATATTCTTGCGCTGAGAGCTAAACAAGGCAAACTCGATGCGGACCTCCGCACTTCCGCTTAACTTGGTACGCCTTTGGTTCCATCGGCCCATGACTACTATCCATTCACTATGGAGGAAGGGGTCCGGTTGGGGTGTATGGCGGTTGAATTGGTTTATCGCATGGCTATTTTAGTGGTAAGTCGTCGCTTCCGTGGCATGTATGGGTGCTACGGATCTCGTCCATTGCGTTCCGGCAGTTATGTCCGCATGCAAAATTTCGTTCGTCGATCTACTTTTGTTCCCTTTCGACGGTATTTGGGGGATGTGCGGCGAGAATTTATGTAACGTCTTTCTGTTGTTCTTCATGGTGTTGAGCTATGCACCCATTTGCATGTAATTACCTCTCTTATGACATTCAGTAGGCACACTACATGTATTGACACGTTCATAATGCACATCATAAAGACTTTATACATCAGTGGGACGTTTCTTCATCACACGGGTATTAATGAGTAGTAGCTACCCAGTTTGCCGTATGTCATGAACACTGGCTGTTAGATGTCAGCCACTACACACACACCAACATTAGCACTGTCAATGACACCACTCAGCACACTGCAGTCGACACGACACCACTGCATGACACATGACACCACTGCAGTCGCTTATGATATTCAGTGGGCACACTACATGTATTGACACGTTCATAATGCACATCATAAAGACTTTATACATCAGTGGGACGTTTCTTCATCACACGGGTATTAATGAGTAGTAGCTACCCAGTTTGCCGTATGTCATGAACACTGGCTGTTAGAAGTCAGCCACTACACACACACCAACATTAGCACTGTCAATGACACCACTCAGCACACTGCAGTCGACAAGACACCACTGCATGACACATGACACCACTGCAGTCGTGACGCCGCCTTCTCATTACAACAGAGGCGCAGACTAGATACACCCACATGAATGTGGATCATGTAACCATTCCTTCAGTCACTTTCACCCTTTTAAGTCTCAGTCCCCTTGCACCTTCAATTCATGGGACTTCGGGATCCCATCTTCGCGATGCTTTGCAAGAGGGCAGTCCCGATTCTGTGGCCTGCCTCCCTCTTCCTCGGGCATATGCCCCCCAAAAAAATAAAAAAATCGGCCTGTAGGGTTCCCCCCTCCTTTTCCCCTTCTTGTTTCCTTTCCATCCAGCACTGCTTTTTCTTGTAAAAAATGCTCACAGCGAAATTACATAACAGCAGTATCCCTAACACGGATCCGAAGGCGTCGAGCGAAGGCGTCGAGCATTTGAACATACTGCGATACCAACTCAGGTACCCGTACCCGTGCGCACGTCGGAAACAAATATAACTGGACGTGCCAACGTTTGGGAAGGTGTCATACAAGTGAAGGGAGCTATGAGAAGTCCGGCTGGTCCTCAAACCCAAGAATATCCTCCGCAAAGGACTTGGAGCTCATGACTGGAGGGAATAGCTCCTTCAGATTTCCCTCCGTCTCGAGGCCCGCAAGAATGTAGAGACACTCGGCCAGCTCTTCGTCCGTCATCGGCTCGCCTTCCGTCGTCAGTACGTTGTACAGCTCCTCCTTGCTCAGCTCGCGGCCGCCGGAGGCACTGAGCGCCGCAAACGCGGCGGTAATGTCGTCCTTCACGACACCCGACACAGGGCGGTAGTTGGCGTAGAGAGACAAAAACATCTCAAAGTTGATGTGCGTGGGTGCGGGCTGGTCGCGGGCCGCGGCTTTGGCGTTAATATCGGCCAGCATCGACGAAATTTCCATTTTCGACGGGTAATATCCGAGCGCGCGTAGTACGTCCGGAAGCGCTTCAACCGGGATTTTACCGTCGATTTCTCGCGGAGCGGTGGTGTCCTCGCCCTGGCTCCTAATCTGGGCGTAGTAGTAATAGTCCTGTATCTCCTGGAACGCCGCCTCACCCTCGCCTGCCAGGATGAGCTTGGCCCATTTCGAGTCCACGCCCTGCGCGGCTGACGTGACAGCGAGGTCGAGGCCGGCGGTGTTGATGGCCCACATGTTGATCACGCCGTCCGGGTCCGCGGTAATCATCTTCCGACCGTCGTAACTTATGGCCATCGCCGCGATGGTGCCCGGGTGTGCGATCAACCCCATGCTCTTCTCAGGGTTCCCGTCCAGCGGCATCGCTACCAACCCCACGATGCGTTCGTCCGTCGCGTACGCCATATGGTGCTCCTTGGAAGCGACGGAGCGAAACATTACCATTTTGGTGATGGGCCCCGCGTATGTGGGTCCCAGGTATGTCGCGTTGGTGGCTTTAAAGTCGGCGTCGAACATCGACAGCTTGAACTGGTCGTCAGCGACCAGGAGCAGGGTGTTGGTGGCGCCCGCGACATGGTAAGGCAGCGGCGGGGCGAAGGCCATCGATGTCGGCGTAGACGCCGCACCGTCGACGCCGGCGACGGTCGACATCTGCGCCAGCTTCACCCCCGCCGCCACCGAACTGCTTTCGAGGTCAAACTCGGCGATGCGACCGTCTTTACCGAGCGAAAACAGCCGAGTGGCGCCGGAGGGCGCGTCGCCGAAATGCAGCCCGACCACCTCGCTGTAATGCGCCTTATACTTGCCAATGTACTCCCACCGCGCCGTCCCCCGCACCGGCTCGTGCACATAGAGGCCGAGGTAGTTGGCTCTGTCCATCACCGCCATGTGCCGACCGCTGCGCGACATCGCGACTTGCGTTATCGGCTTGAACGTGTTTTTGAACGAAACCAGCTCCGACAGGCCGCTGGAGCGCAGGAGCTGCAGCATCCCGGTCTCGTAACCCACCATCAGCTGCTCCCCGTCTCCGCTGAATGCGAGCGCGTTGGCGATGCCGTGCGGCAGCGGCGACGAGCTGAGCACCTTTCGAGTGTGCATACACCATCGCTGCAGCCTACCCAACGACCCCGTCACCACAAACTCGGGGCGAATGGGATCGCAGATCAGCGCCGACACGCTCCCCTGAAATCATGCAACAGACGCACGATGCAATAGAGGCACACACGACCTACAGTCAGTGAATTGTGGCACCAAATAATACATCTATAATTCATGTGTCACTTCAAGTATGCTCACAACTTTTTCTTTACGGCTTTATTGAACAAAGCAGTTTGGAAATAAACAGTTTCCAGTGACAAAATGGGTAACTCTAGTTAGATCCCATGTAGCAAGGGCTAGTATACCCTCCAACAACATCGATAGCAGTACTTACTTGAGGCAGTTTCTTCATACTTGCAAGTTAAGAATCGCATGCATTTTTGGATACTGATTACTAACATTTCTTTGTCAGCAGAGTATTTCACTACTGTTCATTTGCATATCAGCGCGTAGGGGAGCACCTGGCAGCCCTCCTGGAGCGTGCGGAACATGTACTTCAGGCCGGGGTCTTCAAAGGAGCGCGAGTCCACAACGCAAATCTGGGAATGCGGGGAAGTGGGGAGTCTTAGAACATTTGAGGTATGCGGCTGCAGTTTAGGGTAAGATGCTAGAGATTATGGATGCTTACCCGAGCCTCGTCGGTGCCAATGGCGAAGAATGGGACCTGAAACTGCGCGACTTCCTCCTCGCCGCCCTCACCCGCGTCGGGCATGACGGAGGAGAAGGAGATGGAGGTGATGCCGCCAGCCTGTGAAAAACACATATATGTGGATTTGCATCAGCAGCTCATTCCTTCGTCATCAAAATGTAACAACTACAATGAAACAAGCCTTTTCCATACCAAGTAACCAAATCTACAGAGGTTAAGCATGAACATAAATTTGATAACACAAAAAATAAAATCTGTGTAATGCAAGCAATCAGACAAAAGTCAAACATTCAAAGGCTGAAGATCAAATTAGGACATAACATTTTGTACGACCCACTCACAAGGTAAACAATGCAACTTTCAGTAAGCAGTGCGCCCCACCTGCATGTCCTCGAACCACGCCATCAGCCGCATCTGTGGGTCGAAGAAGCGCACATTGCCATCCGCGCCGCCAGTCACGACGTAGACGCCCCACGAGCTCACCGTGAGGACGGGGGAGTGGTGGACGCGGAGCATCTTGATCGCGCGACGGTCCGTCGCGCGCGTTCCAATCTGTGCGCTGATCCCCTGCTGCTCCCACACAATGATGTCGCCGTCCACGGTGCCCGTCACCGCCTGTGTCGTGTTAGGCACGAACGCTGACTCGGTGAACGCGCCGATGGCCTGCTTGAAGTCCTTCTGGCTCAGCGGCGGCGAGTAATACTTGAACGTGTTCGACACCGGGAGCTGACTGCCCCAAAAGTACACCCGCTGCTCCCCGTTCGTCATCACCTCCGCCACGTTCTGCTGGTTGATGCGCACCCGCCGCTGCACGTCGCCCACCGGGATAGCGCACCGGATGAGCGGCTCGTCGGACTCGCCAAACACCTCGCGCAGCGCGATCTCCTGCTCCCCCGTGCTCGGGTCCACCGCGCTCAACGTCACCAACAGCAGCTCCCCCTGCGACCCCGTGCAGATGTCGAGCGCGAGCACACCGCCAGGGTGCGGCTCGTGCAGCGTCCGCAGCGGCTCCCCCTCCACGGGATCCCACACGATCATCATACTGTCCTCGCCGCGGTCCACCGTGATCACCAGCCGCTTGTCCGGGCTGGCCACCAGCGCGGTGATGGGGTTCTTGTGCCCCTGCAGCAGTTTCTGCGAGTGGTCCTTTTGGTCGTAGATCACCAGAGTGTGCGCACTCGCGTAAGCCACGCGATCGTCGTCTCCGTTGGCCAGATACACCACACCGCCGGGGACGTCGCGTGAAAAGCTGTAGCTCCACTGAAGGCTCTGCCAACCGCGAAGTAAACGCACGCAAGCATGCCACGCACATGTTAAACCACGCACGCGCAAGTGCAGAACCGACATACACAATCATCAAAGACATTGACACAGTTTATTATTTCGAGGCAATTCAACATACACGAATGCGTAGATTACAACATGCACACAAGTACCCACGCACGTAAATACCACGCGCGCACATTCATTAACACATAAACATAACTACTCTCTCAGACACACACACACACACACACACACACACACACACACACACACACACACACGCACGCACACACACACACACGCACACACACACACACACACACACACACACACACAGTGACTGTTAACACCAAGGACTAGAAGGTGTAATGGGCAATGGATTTGGGTGGGTTTAGGGAGGGGAGCTGAGTTTAGCGGTTAACTAATACATTTTCTGAGACAGAAAATATTGTCCGATACAGAATAGTTGGGCTAGAGGACAGAAATACCGAGGGAGGCACAAACATTAAATAGAAACTCGGCAGACTCTGAATGAGGTAATAAGAGAAAAGATAACACGACTATCAAAGAACCATATTAGTAGTAGTACATAGGAAACTGTTTGGCTGATGGTATGGATAAATAAAGCACACGAGGCGTTCTTGTTCAACTATCGTTTACGTGGGTGTGTGTGTGTGTGTGTGTGTGTGTGTGTGTACCAGTGTGTGTGTGTGTGTGTGTGTGTGTGTGTGTGTGTGTGTACCAGTGTGTGTGTGTGTGTGTGTGCAACAGTGTGTGTGAGTACGAGTATGTGTGAAGGTTATAGGGTGAGTGTGTTTGGGTGTGTGTGTGTGGCAGTATGCATGTGTGTGTTTAACAGTCCGTATGTAGGTGTGTGTGTGTGTGTGTGTGTGTGACAATATGCATCTGTGTGTGTTTAACAGTCCGTATATAAGTGTGTGTGTGTGTGTGTGTGTGTGTGTGTGTGTGTGTGTGTGTGTGTGT